>BGPR01005947.1:57057-74485 GCA_013235015.1 Araneus ventricosus | reverse complement strand
AATGCTTAAACTTGATTTTTTGTTTATGGTATCTTTAGTAATTTCAATTTATTAGATTTTATTTAAAATTGATGTATTGTTCAAATAAAGACTTTTTGATATAAGATTTAATTCTTGTTTACTTTATTTCTGTATGATTATATACTAGTTATATTTGGATTTATATTATATATATATATATATATATATATATTCCGGAAGTCGTCTCATGAGAACCATTGCAATAGGTAGACTTCCTATAAGGAATCTACCTAAAAAATATTCTCTGTTATAAAACAAATGTTTATTTTATTTGTTATCAATCAATGTTAAACATTTCTCTCGCATATATATCTATTTCAACACGTCAAATCTGACGGGAAATCTCTCGAATGAAGAGGAAATTTGTACCCGTCATACCATGACGGGTGTTTTTCTAGTGGTTTCAGAATAGATAAATCACAAGTTTATCGCATGTAGCAAGGGTCTGTGGTAGCTTGTGATTTATCTATTGTGCAACCATTATACTACTCTGTGTAAATAGTATATTGACGAAATTTATAATTAAATTACATATTATTACGAAACACTTGTTTTATGATTTTATCCCGACGTTTTCACGAAAATCTACTGCGCGGATCCGAACTGCGCCTGTCTTATGTTTTATGATTTCAAAATTTGAGTGCAAAGTGAAACCTTCTTCAAGAACCCCTTTTCATATATTGGATTAATTTTTAAAAAATTACAATGTATCAGTAGTTTTAAGGCCTTGTTTTCCGATACTGTATTTGTTTTCGGCCCTCGAATAGCAAGAGTTTTGACATTTCAGTGCGTCCTTTTGTTCTCCATTTCATTTGAGCAGCAAGCATTGGACTCTTTCTGCGTCTGTTTCTCTTAGTCTGCTCCCTTTCTCTTCTTCAGCTTTCCTTCCTATAATTCATTTATTGCTGTTTTCAGAAGTTCTTAATGGCATGCTTTAAGGATGCATTTTCAAAATATTTCATTACAAAGCAATTTTTACAGTTTGAATGTGAATCAGAAATTAGTTTTTTTTTTGTGAATCTAGTAGTTCGCTATCAGTTTATAAAACCGCGTTAAGTTTAAACAGAAGATGTTTGCTTTGGACACTATTTTTCGGAAGAATTTTTTTTATAAAATTATCAGTTCTTGTCGAATAATTGATCGTGAGGCAACCGAAGTGTTCCTTAAAAGAACACACATAGAAAAATTTGTACAACTATTTTATGTAATAAAACACAAAAAAATGGAAAGTAACCAAAAGTAGCAGGAAAATTTGTTTTAAATAGAGAGATACTGTTATAAGATTTGTCTAAAATTATCTATAATGCCAGAATTTTTTGGAATTCCCCACCTTTTTCTTCAACGATTCCATTAGAGCACATAAAAAATTGTTTGACATATAAAAGTCGAGTTTTTTTTTTTAAAAACTGTTTATTCCTATTTATAGGGGATAAAAAGTTCGTACGTGCCTTATTGACTAGGTTCTTTATCAAAAGCTAACTACTAGAAGAAATCGGAAAAAATATAATCAAGAAAACTTTGATACGATCGTGAGAAACACTTCTAACTTTGAAAAGAATTTAGAAGTTTACCGCAGTGCCATGGTGGTTTACATGTCATTAAGATGTCGAAATGTACACAAAATGTAGCGCAATATATTAGACTACGAATATCATTAAATGTTACGGCTTTACTAATAAGTTTTTAAAAACCCTTTTTGGCCACCTTTTCCTTTATTTTGCCATTTGTGTAGGAAATAATAAAATGGTTCAAAACATTATAAATTGCATAGTATAATAAGAAGCGGTGTCGCATCTTCTCTGTTGACTTAGCATTTTTTAAGAAAAATAGAAAATAAAAATCCTGTATAAAAAATGTTATCAAATTTTCAGTGTTATTGCATCGTTAGTTTCAAGTTCTGTGCATGTCTGAAATTTTTATTCGCATTAAAATGAAGCACTATATACTGGGTACATATGAAATCCACCGACAATCTTGGAAGAGTAATAGCACACATCAAGACTGTGTTGCTTCAAAACGTGACGCTAATATAAAAAAATAGCATAATTTTCGAATTTTCCCTTTGTTGAATAGTTTGGCAAATACTTGTAACCTCAGTAGTGCCTTTGAACTTTTTAAAACCAAAATATAAAATTACCATAGCTGCATATGATGTGTTTCTTTAAATTAAAAATATTCCGTATATTATATGAGTTCAGCCATTAAGTATAATTATAATGATTTATAATGACCATCTACAAGCAAAAATTCAAGACGAATTTTAGTTTAATTGATAAAATTGAATCGATTCCATTGATAAATAATTAATGTTTAAATAAACAGTTTCTCTCGTAACCAGGAAATTCACAAGAGCATAAAATTTAGAAGTTAATGTTTCAAAGTTTATTTTGACAAAGTTTAATTTTCTACTTGTTTCCAGCAATGCATATGAGAGCTTATGGAGAGATATGTCGCCGAAGAAAAATGTGAAACGATTTTTAATGAAGCTCCTAAGCCTCATGTACAACCACCACAAAAATATGCAATTGCAAGTACTGTAAATCAGGAGAGCAATTGAAAAATTCTATATAAAATCATTTATTGCATTGTTGTGTTTTGTTTTATTTATGATTTAAATTCACTTGGTGTACATAAACATATGTAAGCCAATTTTTTCTTCGTATTCTATTTTCACTGTGGTAAGAAGAAGTTGAGACTTGTATAGAAAATAGTTATTCAAAAATGCTTAAATTTGATTTTATATTTTAAAGTAAACTTTTAAGAAGTTTCTGTTGATGCAGGAAACATAGAAGGGAGTTAAATCTCAGATGCGAAAAAGTGTACAATGTAATTTTTTGTTTTTCTAGAAAATTAACTGAATTATTGTCAGAAGTTAAACATTCTGTTTTTGTCTGTTTCCTGTTCTTACCAGGCAAAGAAAAACTTGTTCTTCCGAAAGAGTACTTATTCTTCCAAACTTTTTTCTCAAAATTCTTCATAGAAAAATTAAGACTGAATTTTATGAAATTTGATGTGTAATTATTAGCATTTCATTAAAGTCTTTATAAGTTACACTTTTATTGAAAATGTTCAAAACAAATTTCTAAATGGATATGAATAACATTTTATATGAAATTAACTTAATAAATAGTTTAACTTATTTACATGATAATCAATATAATTTGTTTACTTAATAGACCATATTTAAGATTATATGAGGGAAGAAATTCCAGGTTTAAGGCCATATATTTATATGTCAATTAATTAAAAAAATTATCCATAATTGAAACCATATTGGGACAATCTTTAAAAAAGCAAATTTATTCCACAGTCTATTTTAATATTAAATGTGAAAAAATAAAATTATTATCTGATGACTTAAATTTAACAGGTAACTGCTGCTAAAACTTAAGCACATTTATTATATTCTACGCTTTGTCGTCAAACGTTGAAAAAATCCTATATGACAGATAGCACAGGAAATTGTTTCTGCCTTAAATCTTGCGTATTGCAATTTTTAGTTTCTCTTACAGAAAGAGTAAGTAATGTTATAGTTAAAAAATTTGGCTCCGAGTGTTTCATGGATTACCAAGGTTTAGACATCTCTGTGTTCGAAAAATCATTTTTTTATGATTTATGTCTGTCTGTCTGTCACAATAGCTCAAAAGAGTAACTAACTAGAGGGTTGAATATTTTAACACAAGAATTTCAGATTTGTTTCAAATTTTGAACCTAATTCCTAATAGGATGGACTGTTTGTAGGTATGTTTATTCTTGTTAATCTGAAGGTGGTACTTCCAAAACGGAATAAGTATAATGTATGAATTTTAGCACGTGGTCCCTAAACGAATGGACATGTATATTATATCTACAACTAGCCACCTTCGACGACCAGTGGGAGAATAATTCCAATTGAATGCATAATTTTATATTCGTGTTTCCCATAGCAAAATAATTTTTAATTCAAATTGCGTTAGACGTATAACCGTGTCCATTTAATAGCCTTCCACCTGTTCTGTCAATTATCTGCAAGAACGTCCTTAATGGAATGAAATAACTGTTCACGTCATGTAACATCTAATTGCACGTTTTTGGCAAAAACTTCTCTTTCTTATTTCTCAAGCAAAATATCCGTTTGAATGCAACATTAAAGTGGCTCGGCACATTTTACGTCCAGCAGCATTTTATCCGCAATAAAACATGCTGATCAAAAATTAAAACATAGTAACCGTAATCATTCAGCTTACTGGATAAATTTCCAAACAAACTTTCCTTCCTGGAGGACTTAATCTCTAGGAAGGAAGAAATAAAACAGAAAGTGAAATCTATTAGGATAATACTTTAGTATGCAACAATGGAAGAGAAACATGAAATTAAATATTTGTTAAAACAATGAAGATAGTTTGAATTTCATTTCAACAACAAAAAGTTTTGTTGTAAATTATAAACAAAAATATTTTTTTTAAATTTATTAAAATTAAAAAAAATATTGTATGGAAAATTAATTGATATCAATTTAAATTGATATCAATTAATCGAATTTTCAGATGATTCAAAAATTATTTATGTGCTAATATATTTTGGGAACTTATGAAGGAAAAACACCAACATTTCGCTTAATTTTTAAGTAATTGAAATTTCAAATAATATGACCAGAAGTGCACATTCCCACCTTTCAAAGTATGTTTGTGCCAAATTTCATATCTGTAGGTCCAGTGGCCTGCTCTGTGCAGTTCCAACACACAGAAACGTACACACATTTTCCTTTATTATCAGCAGAGATTTGACCGAGATCAACGACAACTATTGGACCAAATCAGTCTGTGAGAAGAGGTCTAAGAAAATACTGGATTATATTTGCTATTCAATGATACTAACAAAAACCGCGCCATTTTGTAGAATTATAAGAAGAACTCGTGGAGATTACATTCCCCCATTGATGCCAGTTTTCTACAACAATTAAGTAAATCTCTGTTAATAAATAAAAGCAACACAGAAAATGAAATTGAAAATTGAATTTTGAACTTAATTTTCTGTTTTAAATTATTAAGTTAAAAAGCAATATTTTTTAAATTAAAGTATCGCCAATAAATAAAATTCATTTTTCTAATCAAATGTGTGATAAGAAAATGATTTCCATAATCGCTTATTAAATCATTTAAAAAATGTAAGAAATATTAGTGTGATATAAACATGAATGTAGTGATAGATAAATTTCAAATTGTTCTGCAATACAAAGGGCACTACGCATTAAATAAATATTCTACAGATAATAATATTTATACGGTTTGCATCGTAAAGGCAATATTTAACTTTTTATTTATGAACATCTATAAATAACTTTAAATTTCATGGAAACAGCAGAGTCAACATTTACAAATTATTTGAACTTGTGGCAATGAAAAAGATAAAAGCTATGATCGTACCATTTTCTTCACATATATAGTTTTAACTCATTTTGAAATCACATTTTGTTCATTTAAGATACATTTTACTGTAGCTCAAACATGATGATTTTTTCTCTAATAGTAAAAAAAAAAAACCCTCAGTAGTAAATGTATATATAAATTCTAAAAAGGTGTGTTCTAGTATTCCTACCGATTATGTCTTTCTTTTAATCTTGGCAAATATATATTTTTTAGTAATTTAACCACTCCTTTGGGACAAATAAATTTCGGCTATCTGGAGATTCGAAGAATGCCTCCTTAATCGAAGTTAGAAATACAATTCTTATTGAAATTTATGAAAAAAAGAGACAGAGTTTACTTCAGTTATATTAACGTCCCGTTTTGAAGCAACACAAGATCTATTTTCTGATGGACCTAGTAATTTTGTACTACGGTCAGATGACCAGGATGACCTTCTCTCTAAACTTCTTCACCACACCAGCCTTCCCTTCTGGCTCTTTTTTTTTTTGCCTTAAACACAGTAGGGTAGGCGGAGTTGGGGTGGATTGCGCGTACCACACCAGCGGGAAGGACGTTTGACCACTGCATATCATTTAACACGCCACGTCTGAGATTCGATCCATCTATCTAATTAGATGACCTCTTCTCTTCTATCTCTCAACTGCAGTAGAAGAAGGGTCCTCTGATTAGAGAGTAGGAGTGAATCGTATCTATCTCAGTATTTGAATCATACGGTGATCAACATATTATCCTGCCGTAGGGCCTATACAGGGCGGATCTTCAGTGGGATCGGGTTTCGAGTCTCAATCCCTCTGGCCTGTATGCCGAGAATCGGTCTGCCACAGTTTTTGTACTAAAGGGGCTTTGATACCTGCCACCTTTCTCATGTTTTGATGTTCTTATTTTGTCCATGGTACTTAAATTCTTAACTGCCCTTTATAAAGATTGCATGCGTTTTACTAACCTAAGCCTAGACACATCGAGACTGAACCAGCCAAGTGTCGATGGGTTAAATGCCGCTAAAATCTGCCATGTGGTAATTACTGAACTTTGTGTTACTTTAGAGTTGTGCTTTATGAATGTGTAATAATATTTATCGTCATGTCTTTCAGTCAAAAGTTTTGAGGTAAGGAAACCCCGACAATAATTTGTTGACACCCTATAATGCCATGCGTATTAATAGAGATGTCTCATTTTTCATTTCTACAGATATACAGCATCGTAAGTATCAATTTCAACTTTTCTACAATAAAAATTAGGTAATATTGGATAAATCTGAAGCAAATTACTTATTAATAGCATCTTACAATGAGCGATTTAAATTAGAAAATACATCATCGTCATAAATTTGGGTCTGTTAAATTCTGGAAGGCCCAATGGAAACGACGATTTTCTGAAGAACATCTACACCAAATAAGATAAATATCCTTTACTATAATAAGTTTTTGTCAAAAATACTAGCTATTACCTTATAAATAATGAGTATGAAATTCAATTTTCAAAAAATCAACTTTGCTACATAATGTCAATCAGTTGAATCGTTGATTGCAGAAAACACATGGGTTGAGGATATCAAAATATTGGGAGAGTAAAAAATTATTAATTTCAAATCAATCATTAAATTTTTATTGTACCTGATCGAATTTATTTCCCTACACTGTGACTTTACTTGAGTAGTCAATCTACTTAATATTAAATTGATCAAGGGGACCAAGAGTAAATTTAAAATTTTTGACTCATACTTTTTCTGCACTCGATGAAACTTTTTCTGTAGTGAAGCAATGAAAAGAACACAGAAAATAAAAGTTAAGTAGTAGACATAATATTTATTATGAATATTGATATACTGTACACAGTATAAGAAAGAAAAATAATTTTAAATACCGTAAAGTTTATTATATTTGTTGTATAATAATAGTGTCTGGAAAAATAATATAACAATTGCATATGCAAACTTACTATATAGTACGATGTTGAATTCTGCTTTCTGAATTTTTATAAGAGCTTTTCTGAACTTCCTATTAAAAACTGAAAATGCTAAAAGACTTAAACAAAGTAGAGTATCAAGAGTAAAAAAAGAAGAAAAAACAAAAGTAGAAGTGTAAACATCACGGAAAGTCTCTTGCTTTGGCCATAGTACACGATAAATAAGAGAGCCTCCATCAAGAACGAAGTAAAGGTTGTCAGTGTTACCAACTGGTCGCTCTGGAACTGTATCAAAGATATTATAAAACATGGCCAGCGAGAGGCTACATGTAATTAGAATATTTATGAAAATAATTTATTGCAGTTAAAAAAATAAACAATGTTAATTACTGTTTCATAATCTGGGTACGAATCATTTTGTGCTTTGATGGTATTGCAAGTTAGAGGGGAGTTCCCCCCTCAGGGATGGAAACTTTACGGTTTCCGTTTCCTTGATGTCAGAAGAGTATTTGAGCAAACTTTCAAAACTTTATAAAATTTTCTCCTATTTGTCGTTTTCCGGTCTCATTGCAATGGACTAGTTGTACTCTCTCTCCTAACTTCCACACCACACTAGCGCTCTGGTATTGGTGCTCTGACATATGCATGTGCTTACAAAAGTGAATACTTATACATACAGACTTCATTTAGATAGAATATTTGATTGCATGCGTCGTCTCTTGTAAGAATAATGGTTTTCTTTTGAAAATTGTAAAATCATTTCAGCTTTGATAAGAGTTTGTAATCGTACTACTGCAGCAAAATATTGAGTGTTGGTACTCATTCGACGCAGAATTTTATGCTCTACGACTTTCATCTATACCATTTCTAACATTCAATGTGTAGGTTTGAAGAAATATAGGAAACACTGACCTAATACTCCACTTCACTTCAGTTTTTTCCCCCTAGGGGCTGAAGCTCCTCCCGGAGAGGTGGAAACTTTTCGGTTCTGATATCCTTGAGGTCAAAGAAGTATTTTACCAAAGTTTCAAAACTATATAATTTTTTCCCCTATTTGCCAGTTTTTGGTCTAATTGCAATGGACTACAGGTGCTTACCTCGTGTCATTCTTCAGCCCTCCTCTGCTTTTGTGTATTTTCCGAAGTTACAATACATACGGAGGGTTTCTTATCGTAGGAGAGAGCTTAACAGCTTACCCATCGTTCTCTTTCTCAACATTTTATTCCCCAACAAATTCTATAGAAAGTCAGGTGATTCAATGAAATCTAAAAAGTGTCTAGAAGGGCATTTAGGAACGGGAGTAACTATCACAGTCACCTCTTCTGAAGGTGATGATAATAATATAACGAATAATGTTAGTGGGAAAAAAGAAAGAGATGTAAAGACGAGAGAGGGGAATGCTGTTTTAGAAATAGGAAATAGTCTTGAAAATAAAGTTGTAACTCTTTTTATTCTGAACAGGTCAACGCATGATCACGCAGAAGGCGTACCAAGGAAAATTGACGGTGTAGCATTAAGCCCTTCAAATGAGTTCAATATGTGCATTTTATCACTGAAAGAAACAGGTTCTGAAACTAGGAAGGATCGGATGGAACTTGTGTTTGCTGAATGTCTAATGATTTCAGAAGCGAAACCGAAAAATAGCAATCACGGAAAGAAAATGAAATTATCAACTGATGAAAAGATTAATGAATTGCAATATGACTTTAAAGATGTGTCAATTCCTGCGAAGTTGGTGACAAATGATTGCGAAGGCAATCTGCTGCAATCAACTGACTGTACGCGTTCAAAGACTGGATATAAATTGAAAGCTGAAATAAAGATCTATTAAAATATCGAGTAGGCGATGTGAAAGACTATTTTCCAGCAAAGACGGTGGCAATAACGTACTTCCTTATCATTTGCATGTATTTGTATATTTGTTATTATCAGCTTGTATTTAGTTAGTAGACCAAAAAAGGACTAAACAACAGATAACATCAGAAAATGGAGAAATTATTCCTACAAGTATGAATGATTTAAATACAAGATATTTAGATTCTAATGAGCCAAGCAATAAAGAAATTAATCACAAAGAAGTCTTAAAGCTTTATAGAAAGCCTACAGCTGGGGCAAAATGTGCAATGAAATCTCCAAAAATATTTTTCTAGACGCGACGTTCTGGATACTCATTATAACGCAGATCTTTCACGTCTTTGTTCTAGTAATATTTTGGACCACCATGATAGATTTTTCGAAAGACAGAAACATTGATAGGAACAATTAGGCGTATTTGTTGATGACTTTACCCATAACAGAAATAATAGGTCGCTTAGGCTTAGGATGGATAATTTATAATGAATACTTAATTAGAATACATTTCTCTATCATATCTTTCATAGTGATGGTTTGTTCTTGTTCCGATATGGCGTGGGCTCTATTATTCTATGTCGTTATGGCGAGCATATTTGTGTTTGGTTTTATTCCCGGTGGACTTATAGCAGTGTTTCGAATGAACAAATTTGAATCCTTAAATTCAGGCAAGCATACAATAGGTCAGGCTTCCAGATATTGTCTTTCGTCTCACTCAGTTTCCTGAATCTCCCGCTGATGGGTAACAAAAATTTAGCTATTTATTGAATTTTTAATTCGTGTAAATTGGGGAACTTCCATATGATTTATATAGAAATTGCCTTAATAATCGAGAAAATTACAAACTTTAAGGTAATTTGCATTGATGCCAGTCGAAAGAATTTCATTGTATAACACATGAAGTCATTAATTTTCAACTGCACGGTTAGAGTGATCTCTTTATGTTGGAGAAATATGAAAAATGAAAACACTACAACAAACAAATTTTAAATTTCTTTTTTAAAGGCTGTTACACTGGCGTCATGAGGTAAATGTTTTTAAATTAATGATTTATAACTTTCTTCAGAAACGTCACGAAGTAAAGCAAATTATTTTATAGTTTTTATCATAGCTTATGAACCTATCGCTGCAAATTTCAAATCTCTGGTTGTAAAGCAAGTGCACAAATTAGCGTTGAGTGAGCTCGTTACATTTATAATAGAAGAAAAAAAAGCTGTCAAGAGGTATTTGTAATAAATAAATTGGCCACATGAAAAATTCATTTCAAATGTTTTGAAGTACGTACAATTGTTAAAACTATTTAACTAAAAACTATTATTTATAAAAGCAGTTTTATTATATATAAAACTATTATTTATAAAAAATATCTGAATTAAAAAAGCTCTTAGTATTATTTACATAAAAAGAGTTTTATGTTTCACTTTGAAAAATTAGTTAATATTAAACTTCTAAGCTGGTATATCCATATTAACTGCTTCTATCCGAACTCGAAAATTCTCCAATCATTTTGCATCAGCTTGAACTAGAAACATTTTCCACTTAAATATGATGATCCATTTATTTTTCTACATACACTCTTTTTTAAAAGTAATTAAAAATATAAGATTAAAAGAGAATAAAATGCAAAAAATTATAACCATATGTTGACATAGTCCAAAAAGTTGTGAAAAACTACATATTTCTGATTTTTTTTATAGGCTCAACTCCTACTTTGTATGTAATGCAGTTTTAAAAAATATGTTTCATCGATGCAGTATCAAAAGAAACGGAACTGAAAAGCATGACTAGACTTGATTGCAAATGAAGCTGCCTGGTGTCTTAATTTGTTTTTCTTTTTCTTGTTCAAAAGGTGATGGTCATTAAGTAAAAGGACTGGTGGGTCATCCATTTTAGCGAGCAAGTTTATAAGACTCTGCAATTTTCCTTTTACACAACATTGGTCCACTTTTTCACACTACGAATTATTTGTTAGTTATGCCTGATGGCACATTTGGGAGAGAAAAAAAGGGTGTAGTGGAGCAATGAAAAACGAACAATAAAAATATTGTAAAAATCTTAAAATAGCGCAATTTTTGTCAATCAGGTTAGAACGTCCCGGCACTTCTTATTTTTCGCCTATACCACTAGCCTATTGTCTTTTCACGAAATCTGAAATAAATGGAAAAATAGGAGAAGGAATAAAAATAGGATGGTCTTGACGAACATGCGGGAAGCTAACTGTATTTCTTAAAAATATAAACAATACTGAATGAATATTAAGTATTATTTTATTCAGCTCAAATGCAGGAAATTAAAATCTGACATTGAATGCGAGAATTATAAGCTCAAAGGAAAAGGACTTTTCTTTGAGGATTTGTTTACTTTAATCCTTGAGAAAATATCTGTGCAGCACTGCTCTTTTTACCAGGATATGAGATGACAATGAATAACAAACATACAAAATATCAATATTGCATTGAATGTGCGCTGGTGTTCGAAAGCTATAAACACGTTTTTCGCAATTTTTCAAAACAACTGTGATTAATATTTTAAAAATTGATGTCCTGTATAATTTTTAAAATGATGAATGCAACGCAAGCAGCTAAGTTATAACAAGCGCCTTTTGAAATGTTTAAAAAATAAAATTTAGAAAAAAGAAAAAGGGAAAGTAGACGATTTCTTATTTTTGATTTTCGTCTATAGAAGTGTGGTTCTTAGCAGAATATTTTCACCCCTGATTGATTAAATTAAATTGTACTTATCAGAATAGTTTCGACGATGAATTATTTTGGAAAGCTGTCTATAGACTCGTTGGTAGCCTGTCTAATATGACTTCTCTCGATAGTAAAGAGTGTTTGAATTGCGGTACCCAAGTAATAGAACCAATTCTAAACTACAGGTACCATCGACACGAAGGTCGTCCAATGTCGAAAAAGAGCAACCGCACCCGTAGACGACCGAAACGTGGCATTAAATGCACAACCCCGTAGACAGATAATGGCTGGAGAACTCTTTCGGGGCCTCGCTGCTGCGACTGGACCAATAATAATGTCTAGGCAAACTTTTCACAGATGCATAGCTGAGAACAGCCTTTACACCTGTAGAAAGGTGTTTTCCGTTCCCCAGAAAGATACCCGCTCATTGTGGATACAGGAACAACATTTTTCGACAAAGAAAGATTGGGGCATGTTCTCTTCACTGATGAGTCGTGTTTCATTGCACAAAGCAATTCTCGGCGAATCTTCTTCAGTAGAGAGCACGTTGTTCGGTACCAATCCAACATAATGTGAATTTCTTGTATGGAGAGGAATCATTCTGAATGATCATGCCCTTCAATATGTCTGATGCATATTTTGTGACCGCAAAACGGTGCAGAGAAGGTTCATATAAAATTATTTAATATTTTATGAGGCTTTTCTGGGGAGCCTTTTGGTGTTGATTTTATTTTTATGGGTGACAACGTGAAAACACATGGATATTAGCTTGTGGATGATTTTCTGGAGAAAGAGGGCATTAGCCAACTGGTGTGGTGAGCCAGATCACTGGTTCACAGTCCCATAGAGAACGTTTGGGATGGTATTGAAAGTGACTCTCCATGACTTCACCCCTCTCCCATGAACCATTCTGATTAAAAAACCTCTCTGTTGGAATAATATAATTTGTTGTCGCAAGCATTGACCAACAACCTCAATTTAAGTATGAAGGGCCACTGTAAGGCTTGCAGAACTATGCGTTGAAGCCTGTCTCATTATTGAATGGACTATTCTGAAAATATCAGGTGTCTTGTTCTGTACATTTTTAGTCTCATATGCATGCATTGAATAATTTTTTCTCCTTTTTATTGTGCAATTATACTGTTAGCAACTAATAGTATTCGGCATGTGTGTACCACATTTCCTTACAACAAACCGATTATTATTCCAGATATTACATATTTCCTGCTTGTGATTTGATTTTTGGACACCAATGTATAATAATACAGCATCAGATTTTCCCACTAATAATGTGATTTATTGAAATAATCGTTAGCATTTTTTCAGTCCAAAATTTTTATATGTAATTTTCTGTAGATTTATATTCAGAATTTGTTTATCATTCCCTTTTGGATGTTTCCGGAGTACACTAGGATCTTACGCTTGGCTGTATCACACAATAGAAATGGTGTCGGCGTCTTGTGCAGCTCTTTCAGCATTAATCCTTGTGCTTTCCAGAATGAGAGACGAGGAAAAGAACAAACGAAGTTGAAAATTCTACGAATCAACCAAGTAGCAATAATGCACAATTTAGAGCTCTTTTCAATTAAAGCAATTTGTAAAAATGCACAAGATGCATTTAAATGACTGATATATTTAGCTCCTCCCAGTTCCGAGAAAAGACTTTGTTGAGTGGTTATTGGGTAGTGTTACCTTTTAATATACTTATTTAAACACCTAGAATCCATACAAATCCTTACTTGTTTATTGGGTTTTCCACAACAACTACAGGATAAACCCAGCCTGTTGGTTCAGTACTTTTTCAAGTACTCCATTTGCAAACATTTTATCTATTTCTGCTTTAACTTTATCCTTTAAGGATTAATTTATCAAGATTACCAGTGAAAATATCATCAAATATTTTTAAAAAATCTGCATTTTCATTCACTGAAATCATTTTATTTCTATATAAAAAAAATTCGTAGCTTTTCATAAGAATCCAAGCCTATTAACACGCCTGATTTGTTTTTACAATATAAAATTCTAAGACTTCATCTTTATCGGCATATGTACAAAGAAATTCACAAGTTCCTAAAGCATTCAACGAATTTCTGCATACGACCTCAGACTTTTAATAGAATTTATAACTTCTTTTCTTTTAACGATATTGAATTTTGAAAGTGGAAGAATATTTACTTCTGCTCCTGTATATATTTTGCACGGTATTTTCGTTTTGTTATTGCATATAATTTTCTTTCCACGCGGAATTAATTCCATCAACAACGAATCTAATTTTTTTTCGTTACTTTCAGTTTCGTTATCGTCAGCATTAACGGCATTATCCCTTTGAAGCGCACTACCCTAAAAAAATTTTTTTACTTAAAAAGAGATATATTTTTGAATTTCTATCACCTGAAAATAAAATATTTTCCAAATAAAAATATTTTTTTGCCTTTAGTTTTTTCACGAGAGGGTGGGAAGACGTATGTCCCACCGCCCCTGAAGGGACTGTAGCATTCCCCGACTCCCTTCCGTCATTCGCGCCAAAGTTCGCTTTTTGACAGTTTCACTTGGAGCATATAATTGGTTATTTAGCACATTTTCTTTTAACAGCTGTAGAAAATGTATACTGTGATTGAAGTGGAGATCTTTTACCACATTCTGCATACAAATGGAGGAGCTCTTCAATAGTATTTTAATGGATGTCGCTCTATTTCAAAGCTTCAGAAGAAAGCAGGCCACCCAGATGCTACAAGTAAAATGTTACTCCCCTCTCCGGTTTATTGTATAGGAATCAACAGAAATTCGTTATCAGTTCATGCGATCACTCACTTCAGCCAAAGAAGTGAGACACTAATGACCGCGACTGGACAAGAGCTGTAATGAAAACCACTGCTGTAAGAAGACCACCGATTGTAAATTATCGCGCAAGAAACCCGCTGCTGGAAGCTATCAAGTTCAAACAGCTTTTCTTTGAGTATCATTTCTAACAGAGCTATTTACAATAGCTGTGCCTTAGGAAATACGGCGTTTTCTCAAAAGCATCAAAGAACGTAAACAAGTAGGGGGTGGGGTGGGCAGATTCAAGGGAACTATCTCCTTTTCGTTGCAGTTATGGGACCTTCAATTTTGAGAGATACAGAAAGACTTGAATATTCTCTATACTTTTCATTCTTTTTATTAGATAAGTGTATTTTTATCCGTTCATAAAAAAAATTCTCAAAAGATAACTTCTTGCTTTTAAATTTCCACTCAAAATAAATTTAGATATGCCAGTATTTTTTTAAAAAAAAATGCTTGTTTGCATTTGCAGATTTTTTTTTGTTTAATATTATTTAACTGTCTTCTGAAATATATAAATTTATTTTCTGTATAATTATTAAATTTGAAAGAGTGATTATAATTATACCGTATATAAATCCAAGTTTATCATCCAAAGAAAGAAAAAAATAGGACCGAGTCGCGAACTTTTGTGCTGCCATCTACAGGCTGACAACCTTAGATGCGCGGTGGGACAAAATTGTCCCACCTTTTTTCATCTATAATAATTGATAAAAAAAATTACTTTTGAAATACAGATAATGTTTGGAATACATTTAGTGAACATTGAAGATTTCCTTTGCATCTAATATTTGTTTCGAAATTCATTTTCTTTTTCTAGAAATTTAAAGAAAATCATTGCCAATAAAGGGCATGATTTAAAAAATTATTTTCAATAAATTTGAGTGAATTCTAAATGGCACTGCAATTTTTTTAAAAAATAAAAGGTCTTGAAATATCCAATAAATCAATTTTTATAATAAAATACCTTATACAAGTTTGTGAAAAAAAATCTTAAAGAAGGTGGGACAGAGGGTGTCCCACCGCCCCTCAAAGGGTTAAGGGAATGTGTACGAACCCTGTAGTATGGCGAATGAATACTTAGTATGGCCAATGTGCAGATGATTTTTTTCGAAGGTTGATGGGCTATCTCTGAAAAAAGTCGGGGAAATTTTTTATGAAACCTGGAAATGTCAGGGAAACTCAAACAGCAAAAATGATGGCCACCCTGTTCTAATGAAATGAGAAAATGTATATGAATGATTTATTAATATAAAATTACTTTCTATGAAAATATTGCATCATTCATTATTTTGTTACTTCAAATATTCATTTAAAAAAATTCATCCGAACAAATTGTTGTAGATATTATGTACCTAGATATAAGGAATGTAAATTTTGGTTATTTTTATATGCCTTGTGGAGGAAATCAGTATATTACTGGAATCTGATTTCATAAATCAAATTTCCTGCAAAATTGAATGAGAAATTTACTTGGAGTTTTATTTCCCTTTTGCTTTATTCATATATTGTAGTTAAAATATAAAGAGGAGAATGCTTTTTTTTTTTTTTTGCTATATGCAAAGCAGTAAAAACAGTGCATCTTTTGAATTTATTTTCAAGGTTATAGCAAAAATGTGCTTAAAAATCAAATAAAAACAATGAACTTTGCAAGTCTTTTCAAAATCCAGAGTTAGCAATTTCTTGTCTGTTGCATTCCATAATAAGGATATTCCTTGTTTCATAGTTATAAAAAGTCTCTTCACACTCTGTCTGAGATTTGGCATTCTTGAAAGATATGTGTAGTTTTACATTCATCATTCCACAGTAGTCATTAAATTAAATAATCTAAATTTTTACAAAAAAGAAATTATCTATAAAGGACATGTGGAGACCACAACAAAAGCCTTTTGCATGCTTTTTGGAGTGACTGCTTCTCTTCAAAAATTGTCAATACCAACAACATCTTGCACACACATATCTATAATTTGAAAGGTGTGTTTTTTTTAGTGGTTTTAAATTTTAATTTCCAGGATTGTTTAACTTTTTCATAATTTATATTTAGGAGTTATAATTTTTATGTATAATTTGTATTAGGATAGTTAAGTCCAAAAGCTCAATTATTTTGATTAGATAACTTTAACTGCAAAAATATGGACTTTGAAAATGAATAAACCATATTCTTTATGTTATCAAATCTTTAAAATCGTAAAAACATTTTATCTACAGATTTTAATAAATAAAATATGCAAATAAATAATCTTTTTGGAGAGAATATGGCAAAAAACAAATTCCAATATGCCCATTTACATTTAAATGCTGTATTTTAGCATTTGAATATTTCTGTCTAAGTTTATTAAATGTGAAAGTTAAAATTTCATAAAATCACAAATATAGTAGTCTCTCTGTAATTTGACACTTCGCCAATCCATCCCCTTTAGTAGTCCGACATTTCCAGAAGAGTGAGTGGGAAGCTTTAAATTCAGAAGTCCTCTGGTGTGTTATCTGTGTGATTACTGACAGACTACTGTATATGTAAATTCAAAGTTTTTATGGAGCTAATTAAAAAAATGCTTCATTTAAACTAATTCAAATTGAAACAGTATATATTTTAGGAATATGTAAATTCAGTATTGATTTACAAAGGTTTGTTTGTTGTCATAGATTTATCGATATGATTGGATGACTGGATCTGAAAAAATTTCAACTGGAGTATGCATTAAATCTACTGTTATGTATACAAATGCTCTA
>BGPR01005947.1:0-56657 GCA_013235015.1 Araneus ventricosus | reverse complement strand
TTGTTTTGTTTTGAAATTATTTTTGGCATGGGGTGGGAAAGTTGTGTCTTAGGTATATTAGTTTACATATACTTTTTTATTGATATCCAGTCATATCTTCCAGTGCCCCAAGTGCCCCAAAAATAGTTAAAAATGACATTTTTTGGGGGAAATTTATAAAAAATATTTTCAAAATTTCCTTTAGCACCGGATAAGAAAGTTTTGTTTTGGGTATATTAGTTTACGTTTTCTTATTATTATTAAAGTTCATTCATATCTTCTGGTGGCCCGAAAGCCCCCCAAAAAGTTAAAAATTGACATTTTTACAAATATCTAATAAAAATTGAGAATTAATGAAAAATATTTGAAAAATTGGCAGATTATTCAAGTATTAAAGTATAAAATTATAAATAATTATAATTTTATAATAATACATGAAGTATATAAATTTAATAGTCAAAGCAATAAATCACAAAACTTATAAAAAGTGAACTGAATCATAGATTTTTTTAATTCTATTAGTTTGAAGATTTACATATTTCAAAAGGATGTAATCCTTTTTGGTATTATAATGCTTGATAAGACTTCTTGATTGTATCCTATTCAATATGAAGCCGTGTCTCTTCTCTTCTCCATATACACTTCCGGACGCTTCAGACACTATGCAAAAACATCTTTCTACAGCTTGGGTATAGCACGGATATTTTGACCATTCCTCCGTCTAACTTTTACCATGTCCTCTATTTCTTTAAATGGCACATTCATCAAAAATCCAATGTTCAACTCGTTGCCAGTTAATAAGTGCAAAAATATCCTTTGCTTTAAAGTCTATTTTTGGTACTTGAAAAATTCTTATTCTGATGATCCTCTGTTTTCATTTCTAGCGGAAATTAGTTTTCGTAGTGCTAAAGACCTTATATTCTCTCTGTTATCTGTGAGAATCGACAATAGTAAATTTTCTGGATGACAAAAGTAGCTATTTCGTTGAATAAAAGTGTGTACTATATTTCTTAAATTGGGTTCCAAATATCTAAAAAATGAAATAAGTCTCCAAATATGCAGCGCTCCTTCTGTTATGGAGGGCTTTGTCTTGACATGGAACCATACCGGTTGCATATACCTTCATAATATATGTTGCAAGAATAATAAGATTGTGAGATGGTTTTTCTATGACCGCATATAACATTAAAATTCTACCTGCAATTTTTAGCCACATTGAGTGAACAACTGGACCAGGCTTTCTTAATGCCAGGTCAGAATAACATTCACCACATGATATCGGTCGGCAAATATCATATAGATATTGCTGATCATTGCTGAGAGCCATTCTATCTATATTATGTGGCATATTCTCCACACTTATTGAAGAAAAAGGAGCTACAGGTAGCTTCGAAGGTTTTGATTGCTTTATCAAGTGGTCGACAAAATTCTTTAGTACCAGTTATTGCACCATCCAAAGAATTTATTAGATGACGGAGAGGTTACTCATTTGTTTGAAGCAAACAATTTCACCATTGTAATGGTCTATTGAGGCCAGTTCCATCAAGCGAATAATACCTCCCTTCTGCCCAGTATTAACATTTGTTCCATCGCATCCAATTACTGTTAGCCCATTTAATTGCATATAATTTGATTTAAAAAAATGAGTTTTGCTTCTTTTATGGCTTTAGTTCCTCCTGTTGCAGCAGTAACATGTCCAATATACAAAAATAGGTTCGTGTACAAGAGTATAATGCTCCTCCTTCGTGGTCTTTGGGTAATTCTTTGTGTCCTTCTTAATTAGCACTTTTGTGTTGTCTTTTCTCCCATCGAAATATAATCTGGTTAAAAGAGACCGAGGCACTGTTAACTTAGTAGACTTTGAAACTGCATTTTAAAGCTTTTTATGCTGTCTACGAATTTTATTGCGATCTACCACATGCGAAGCCTCTCCTTCGTGTACAATTCCAATGTCTTGTAGAACAGCACTGGCAAATGAAGTACCTGTTCTATCTGAAATTCCGTATTGATCACATCCATTGCTAAGGTAGGGAAATCTAAACGATTTTATGATTGATATTCCAAGGCAATTACATCCGCATATGTATACAAGGACGAAGAGATAGTATTGAGTTCAAGTAGCTCCATTGATTGAGCATGAGCAGAATCAGCATCAGTTTTAACCATTTTACGTTTTATTATTTTGTCATCCATCTGCATTCTTTTTCCATTTCTCTTTTTTTCAGTAGCAATTACTTCCACTTCTCCAATAACCATTTTCCTTTCTAATATTCGATCTTTTATAAAAAATCGCTCAGCAAGTGGAATTTTCATGTCTTTTTGGAATTTACGAGTATCGAAATTTGTACACTTACAAAATGTGATATTGAACAAACACAATATTTTTTCAGTACGTTAATTTACCAATTTTTGTTAATATTTTTTATCATTATTTCGCCCTTTCCTCTACGTTTCTCACTGTAAAATCGTTTCTTTAACACATTTTTAATTTTTAATTCGAAATTTGCATGAAAAAATATTTCTTGCAAATATTAAGCGTCTTGGGACACCGGAAGATATTAAACAAAGTTGAAAAAATTTTGCATATATGCTAGTACACCTGAAAGACAACTTTTGCACCCTATGCCGATTATTTTATCCGCACTTTGAATTTTTGATCCACCCTATTGCACAGCCTCATCCAAACGTAGATCTGATTCAGTCAAAAGTTTTTCTTTAATAGCAATATCTTTTATGCCGATAATCAAAAGATATCTTATTAAATTTTCTTCGTGAGTTTTGAAATCACAATCTTTAGCTAAGACATTTAAATTAGTATCGGAAGAATCAACACTTTCGTTTTCTCTTTGAACGCTATTAACCCTTTGCAGCGCAAGGCATTAATTGTTTTTGAAATATTATGAAAACTTCATGAATGGGTTTAGTTTATTATCTAGACATAATATCCACAAAAAAATGTTTTAAAAATTACTTCATTCTGGGGGTCGTTGCCCTTTGGGGCCACACCCTCTTATAAGAAGCCCTTAGACACAGCCACCTTGATACATTCAAAAAATATTGTTGAATCTTACAGAAAGTTATAAATTAAAACGTCAAGAATATTGGAGGAAACATTTCCTGTTAAATTTATAAAATTGCAACCGTCCAGAACGGAAAAAAAATCTGATCGCTGAGTTAAGGAATTTTCCCAAAATGTATCGCTAATAATGCCTATTCCGGAACGAAATTTCATAAGGCTGTTATATACATTCTAAAAGGATTACTATTTGCCCTATCCTAAACCAATTATTTTCCATTTATAGTTGAATTTAGCGGTTTACAAGCGAGTGAAATTAGATGTGCCATCAACAAAGGGTTAAAGAATTTATAACTAGCATTAAGAGTATTTTTCTTGGGTGAAAAATAATCATGGAAGCTTTTATAACTATATCGAACGAATTTTTGTCCTCATCACTTAAACTAAAACTGTTGTATATATATATCTAAACATTCTTCTCCCATAGCAGTTAACAACAGGGGTACTTTTAGCTTATTTATTTTTTCTGAGACTTCTAAGTATAAGAATAATCTTTGTTTAATTTTTTTTTTAATTTTTCGGTAAGTTAACTTCTAACTTTAAGATTAATGGCGACTTTGCTTCCGTCTTTGAAATAAAGGTAAAGGTAAAGGTTTGAGGTAAAGGTAAGGAAATAAAGGTAAAGGTAAATAAAGGTAATAAAGGTAAGGAAAAAATCTAACTTTAATCAAACTAATCTAAATCAAACTTTAGAAGTGAAAAGAAAGTTCATTCACAAATTAATTTACGTATCCCAAAAGGGGAATTTCCAGAGCTGCCAACATGTCACATTGTGTCTTCATATTGAGACAACTCTAGTTACGGTTCTTTTATCACACAAAGGATTACGCTCTTGGAGATTAACTATTTATTATGAAGACATCATATGGTTTCAGGTTACATGTCTGAATCCGGCCTGCATACCACAATACATGCAGTTACAAATATAAAACAACTACAGTTATTTAACCAGTTATTATTACAGTTCTTAAATCCTACTGCGTAACAGTTTCCTCGTTATGATATTTGAATCACTAACCACACAAAGGGAACAAGTCACAAAATACTAATTTTACAGAAGACATAAAAAATAACTGTTTACTATCGTTCGTGGTGAAGCTAGATTTTATTTAATTTTATTATAAAAGTGTGAGGCAGTCTTGGAATACACATTTGATGTATATTTTTGATTAAAAAAGAGATTTGTGTAATGAAGTTTTCTCTTTCTGTAGTTTGCAATTCATTTGTTCCTTCGTCTTCTTAATATCTCACGTTTTATCTAAGCAATTTATCCTTTTATTACCCTTGGGACTCTTTTGTATCAATTACATTTTCTCTGAGGTTGATAATGTAATATAGAACATTATTTTTACAGAATTATCCCTGAAAATAAAAAAAAGTACAAAATACCTTGATAATACTAAATTTCACGCCAAACTTTCTTAAAATTTTGAAGCAATGAAAAATTTTTAAATGACAAGGGTTTCTTTTCAAGGCAAAAAAAGTAACAATATTGCTTGTAATATTCTCTTAAAGAAATTGTCGGGCACTTCTTCCGGCTTCTTCTTCGTCATGGGCCATACAACTCTGTCCATGGTTGTCATAATGGCTTTCCTAGCTCCTTCCCAAGAATGGGGACCTTGAAGCCGATATTGGTAAGAAACGCAGGGACCAAAAAGGATTTTTAGAAGCAATTTCGGATCTATAAAGAACATCTTAAAGAGATTAGGTTTTGCCCCAAATTGAGAGGCTAATTCATCGCAGTACTGTATATAATCCAGTCGAATAGTGGTCTTGTCGATTGGCCCGTATCTTGACACGTTGTACTCATGTCTTTTTTCAATGTCCTTGAACATTACTGCTTTAGACGGAAGTTTACATTTACCCGCGAGGATCTGAGTCACCCATCTGGCTTGCAGTTCCCCTGAAGGAATTCCAGGCCCAAACGTAAGAATGAAGCCCATGATTGCCAACGTTGCGTGAGGCAGATGAGGTGGAAACATGCACTTGTAGAGGTTGATTCTGCCTTCTTCCGTCTCCAAGATGTCTTCCTCTAAGAAGGGGAACTTCCATGTGTACCCGGTGGCCATGATGACAACATCGCACTCGGTGACTTCTTTGTCGCCTTCGAAAATGACGCCATTTTCTGTAAATCGTTGAATATTCGGCTTTTGTACTATGGAACCGGAAAGTAATTTCGATCCAAAGTGGTCGTTAAGAACTGGGTCCTTTGAAAATAACCAATGATTTGGCTTGACGGTGTACATTTTCTGATCAAATTGTAAATCGAGATAAGCTGTTTCCAAAAGCCAGCTGAGTACTTGATGCGGTAAAATGTCTAACAATTGGTACAGGTATCTTCGAATAAGTAGAGTGTCGTATGGCAATCCATGATGTCCAACACGATTGATCACATGTGCTCCGGATCGAGTGCTTATGTATACCTGAAATAAAAAAAAATTGTCTTTGAACAAAGAGGTACCGACTGGTATTTCGATTAAGCGGATTTCTTTATGAACAAACAACACTTATAACTCTGTTAATCTTTCTTTTGTGGAACTTTCTTTATATTTTAAACTAGCTGCCTTCGGCGACCAGCTTGTTCGCCGGGAATATAATTTCAATTGAATCATGAATAATTTTATATTCATGATTCCCTTATCAACGTAATCAGATCATGGTAGATATTTAATCAATGTTATTTTAGTGGACTAACACCTGTTATGTTCATTGTCTTCATAAATGTTCCTAATGGAGTCAAATAACTGACATGTCATGGAACATTTAATTACAAGTTGCCAGCGCGAAAAGAAAATGCCGAGAGTTCTTATACGGAGAAAATAAACAAAAGGGGTAGATATTATAAAAAATATAAAACACAAACGCAACGAATGCGCAATATTGCTGCAATTCTGGAAGATTTGTGGAAAATATGAGTGTCATGAAAATCAATCAATGTTGAAATTAAATGGAAAGACTGTAGTTTATCGGTAAAAGTGTATAGATGCTCATCAGGGGTAAATAAGTGAAATCTATACGAACCGCTAAAATATTAGAGAAATCATAATGTTTTAGGCGAACAGTGCTATCATAAATCTAAAAACACTAATCTTCAGCCCGAACATTATGATAGACCAAGAATTCGAATGCAATACCAAATATTAGAAATAATTTTACGAACCTAAGACTGAGGGATGCATCCACCAGGAGACGTGACAAAGGCATGAACTGAACGCGTCATGTAGGATTCGGATGTTTACGAAATATCAAGTAACTTTCTTTTGTGTCAAACTTCTAAGGTTGGGGGAGTTTCGATTAAGATTAATAAACCGATGGAAACAAAGATGAAAGAGATCTACATTGAGAAAACGATGAAGATTAAAGATATGATGATGAAAAAGGAAAATGATAACAAAAGATTGCATTAAAATTAAGGATTAAGGAGAAAACGGTAATGAAAAAAGTGGAAATGATAACAAATGAGTGTATTTAAAAATTAAGGTATGCTGATAAAAAAAGGAAAAGAGTGTATATGAAAATTAAGGTGGAAACGGTAAGTGTTAAATAATATTTGAATTTCAATTCCATTAATAAACCATATAAGGAAAACAGTGTATTTTAAAATTAAGGTGTATTTAAAAATTAAGGTATGCTGATAAAAAAGGAAAAGAGTGTATATGAAAATTAAGGTGGAAACGGTACGAGTTAAATAATATTTGAATTTGAAATCCACTAATAAACGACTGAAAGATGCGTTTTCGATGTAATCACATTAGACCTGTCTGGCTTGAGAGACCCTACCACAGTATTAGAACTGCGCCAGCATAGCTCTAATACGCAATCCTTTACTTACATCTTAAAGCCATTAATTAAAGGTTCGTAGAAGGAGGTAGGTATTTTATTACTATTAAGGTTATTTATAAGATGATGAATTTGTTTCTTGATTGAATTTGTATCGGTGCATGTTTTGTTAATTTTTATGAGTTGACTAATGATAGTTTTTTGTAAATTTTAGAAGGGAGATTTGAGTTCCAAAAAATGTATCTATTGACATTGAATTTAAACTCGTTTCTTTTGCCATAAATATCTATTTTTTAAGTATTTTGGCAATACATAATTAAGTCCAGAA
Source organism: Araneus ventricosus (assembly GCA_013235015.1). Classification (NCBI taxonomy): domain Eukaryota; kingdom Metazoa; phylum Arthropoda; class Arachnida; order Araneae; family Araneidae; genus Araneus; species Araneus ventricosus. The sequence continues at coordinate 49,494 of BGPR01005947.1, read as the reverse complement.
AAATAACCGGTTCTTGATAGCTATTGGTTTGGATTAATATAAGTTCATGGATACAGATTTTTATTAGTTGTATTGAAATCTTTATAGTTAAAAATAATAAGGTCATCAAGGAATCTAAAGACTGAATTCTAATTAATAGCGATATTCCGTTCAAAAAAGTGTAGAAATAAATTGGCAAGTAGAGATGAAAAACTGGTCCCTTGTGGGATGGCTTTAATTTGCTGAAAGATATTTTTCCCGATGAAAATAACGTTATTGTAAATACAGTAAATTGTAAGATCTTTCCAGAATTTTATTAGGATGTTAAGTAAGTTTTTTAGGTCGTAGAAATAATTCATTAAGACTTCTTGTAATTTATCTAATGGGATGCTTGTGAAGAGGTCTTGAAAATCATAAGTTTCTATTGTATCTATTTTATTATTTTTAAGGAATTCGATAACTTTATTATTGTTTTTAATTATCCAGGTAAAATTTTCGTCTGCAATAAACTTGAGGATTATGTTGAGATATTTCGAGAAGATTATTCCAGGTTTATTCATATAGGTGTTCTTACCGCATGTTATGTATCTAAATTTAATAGGCTGTTTATGGAACTTTGGACAGATGACGATATACGGAAGGTTGTTATTAACATTGTGGCATCTAATTTTTTTCTTTAAGGCTGAGACATTTTTTAATAGTGATGATAGTAGATTTACTCTGTTTATAGGTTTCTGAAGATTTTAGTTCTGTATCTAATAGTTCAAGATAAAATTTCTTGCAGATTATTTTGTAGTTGCCGGCTGCTTTGTCAATAAGGGTTACAAATGGTAAAATGAAAGAGTATAAAACGTAAAATGAAAAACGCAATTAAAGCGCAATAACGTTTCTTCAGGGGATGGAGTTATTGCTTATTGCTAAAATAAGTACTTTTTGCGGAGGGCCATGGTACACGCTGGCGTTGAAGGGGTGTGAACAGTGTATGGAGTTGCAAGTGCTGAAAAGTTATGATATAGTACAGTTTTTAATATTGATGATTGTATTTTGGAAAATATCGTTTAGTCCATTTGGAGCAATAGTTTTTAGTTTTAGAATGTACAAATGTTCTCTTTCTAATCTAGTTATTTTGTCTGCGAAAATGTAAAGGTTATAAAGTGAGATTTTACTAAAATCATGTTTATGGAAATGGTTAAATTCTATGTTAAATTTTTCCGTGTTTTTAAACAGTGTAATATCGGAGCGGTGTGCATTAATCCTTAAGTCAGGTGAATTGCTGCTCTGTCCTACGTAACCCATTTCGCAAACGACACATTTTAGATAGTGAATTACATTAAAACTTTTGTATCCATATTTAATATTGTTATCAGGCGAGATGAGACTTTTGTCAAAAAGGCGGCAAGTTTTACATCTAGAATCATTGAATTGTTTTACTTTACAATCAAAAGTATTACTTTCATAAATATAGCTGAACTTATTAGAAGAAACGGGGATATCGGTGTTGCAAGATATTGATCCAAGATGGCCCTCCAAAGAGACCGAGTACCGAGCACTGGACTTCTCTGAAGCGAGTGAGTCCATCTTGCCAGTTTCTAAAGATTCAAATAACTTCATTAAGATAAGAAGGACCCGAACGTAGAGAGTAAAACTGAAGGAATTGTGCGCTAAAGATCTGCAACATAAGCATTCAGTAACGAGTATAAAAGAGGCAAAACGTAATAGAAAAACAATAAAATAAAATAAAATAAAATAAAATAAAATAACATTCATATCAAATTCGAAAGGATATGAAAAACGAATTGAAAGTATATCCGAGTAAAGATAAAAATGCGAATAGTAACAGATAGAAAAATATATAAATGTATCACATACCCAATGAATTCGCTAATATCTGCAATTCCAAAAGCGCAGTGGTAGTGGTAATCGTAAAATGAAAGAGTATAGAACATTAAATAGAAAGCGCAATAAAAGCACAATAACGTTTCTTCAGGGGATGAAGTTATTGTGAATTGCTAAATATAAAAAGTTTGACATTTTCTTGCAATCAGTTACGCCGTAAGGCCTAAAACTCTGATTTTCATCTCTAATGCCAACCCTAATAGCACAGGAATAATAGCCAATACCTTCACTACAACGGGCAATGCTGGAATATTCTGATACGACGTCTCTCGTTATTCAACGCAATTTTGGCGAAAAACAGGCAAGAACCGCAATTTTTGCTATCTAAGTTTCGCCAATTTCAAGATTTATTACAATTGTAGCAACCGTTCAGTATTTTGTAATGACGTCAACAGTCACTCGTTCTTTGATTGGGGGTAATCTAACTGTACTATGAATGAAGCCCTCATTTACCGAAAGGGCACTCCTATCCCCCCGATGAGAGCAGGTGGTAGTATTGCAACTCCCATTGAAAAAGCTGAAGTGTTGGCATGCAGAACAAGTTCCAGCTCAATAGGGACATTGAGAACGTCCCCTCACTCAAACTATACAAAAAGAAGTTTCGGAATTCTTCAGTAAACCCCACACAAACGACCTTGAACCGATTCGGGCGAAAGAAGTCGCTGATTTTATCAACAAACTAAAACCCAATAAAGCCCCTGGTCTAGATTTAATTTCGAATTGCATGCTTAAAAATCTCCCCCCTTAAATTTATTCTTTACAACATTTTTATTTTAAATATAATCAGGGACGTGACGAGCGTTTCACATCTAGGGGGATGTGAAATACAAAAAATGCCGACACTAATGATGAACTTTGCCGTCTTTAAATAACGGCTATTTTTTATGCTGCCCAATATACATAGTTCGAACTGTGATGTATAACATCATTTTAGATTACGAGGAGATTAAATATCTAGGAATCACCAAAGACAGAAGATTTACCTACAGATACACAATGAAAATATGGAGGGGAAAAACGTGTCTCTCAAATAAGAATGGCAAATGGATTCATTAAAATGAAATAATTTGTATATTCGAGAAAATACGAGTATTAGTAGTAAACCGTTAACTGCACGTGTGCGAAACATAGTATACTTCTTCTTTCATAATTGTGAAGCCATATAGGGCAGCTTAGATAATTCCAGCTGAATACTGTCAAAATTCAGCAAGTTATCTACATTGTATCGAGCCGAATTTCAGTTTCACTCTAAGAGAAACAAACGATGAAGGGTTTCCACAAATTTATGCTTCTTAAACATGAATCTCCGAATATTTGTGTTGAATTTTCTAGATGTTGAACATGTTGAATACTCATGCATACTTATAAGTTAAAAGCACAGTTTAATTTGCATTTCGAAGATTACAATTCGAAGATTAAGGTTTAAATAATATCATTTGTGAAATATCCCTCATCATTTGCTTCTCTTGGAGAACAGCTTTAATTCCCCTCTCTGCAATGCCGATATTTTTCTGGCTTTTAAAAGATATTCAAATGGAATTTTTATATAAATTGCCCTATATATGTTGTTTTGATATTATGAAAGAAAAATTATTTTATACAGATACATAAGCATACTTTGGAGGGAGGGAATGTGCACCTTGGAACTTTTGTTTTGAAATTTTTATTAGAATTTCAATTACATAAAAATTAAGCAAACTTTCGACGTGTTTCTTTAATAACTTTCAAAATTATTACAAAATAAAATTAATTTTTACAACATCAAAAAATACAAAATTACCTTTTTAATGGTATGAATTAAATTGCTATACAATTTATTCCGCTAAATTTAATAAATCTTTAAAAATATTTTTTATATAATTTACAATACTTTTGGTTATTGCAATAAAATTCAAACCATTCCTATTGTTTAAAAAAATATTTAATTGCGTGCTTTTTTATTTCATTAATTTAACTCGGGAATCTATAAATAAAGATTTTTAAGATAAAATTTAAAAAATATTTTCCGGTAAAATTTACAGTACTTTTTATAATTGTAATGGAATTCAAACAGTTTCCATTGTTTAAACAAATATTTAATTGCAAATTTCTCTTTCATTATTGAAAAATAATTAACGTACTTTCGCTTTTATTTCATCAATTTTGTTCTGGAAATGTGTAAACAAAGTCCTTTAAGATAGTATATTAGAAAATACACCCAGTTCACTAAATGGTTATTTCTTTCAGCATGTTTTAATCCAGCTATATGCTACTGGACATAAAATGTGCTGCACCATTTTAATGTTGAAATCAAATGCATATTTTTCATGAGGAATAAGAAAGTGGTTTTGGCACCGACAGGGTGCAGTTAGCTATTACATGCCACGGATGGCTACTTGACTGCATTAGGAACGTTCAGGTAGACAGAAATAGCTGCAATGCTACTAAAAGAGCATGTTCTCAATCTCTATCACTATTTAAAATGTAAAATGACTTTGTTAAGGAAACCATGAATATCAAATTATAAATAATGAGATTATGCATAATTCTTATAGTATTAATGAGACTTAACTGAATGGCTTCTGTCATTAATATTATTTTTATTGTTGGAATAGCTGATAGTTATTTATTTATTCGCCACAAATGTACAACACGAGGCTTACAGAAGTAAGTATGGAAAACAATTCAGTCATTGAAAGACAATATTTTACTCAAAAAATTAAATAAAAGCAAAGAAGAAAATTAAAATAAGAAAGAAACAAAAAAACTAATGCAAAATAATGAAATAAAAGTAGAGAATACATAAAATATATTAAAATAATAATAATAACAAACATCGTGCATATATATATATAAAATAAAAAAATGGGAGGATACATGAAAAAAAAACGGAGTAGAAGAAAACAAACATCATTATAATAATACTGCTCGAAAACTGATTTAGTAGTCTGAAGATAATGGATTTCATCGGAGGTTGGTATATTCTCTTTTAAACTAATTTGTTTCGATGCAGTTACTCCGAATACAAAAGTGCATGTTATCTTATTACGACCGTTTCAAAACTTATCTGTTTCAAATATTGGCCGGCGACTCTGAACCCCCTTGCCCAATACTTCCCTTATAGCCCCTTATCCTGGTACGGGGGTCAGGTACCCCCTCTGAGCTCGGGGTTGTTGCTCTTCTTTCCCTCCCGATTTCGGCGAGTAGCGTCTCCGGGGATGAGATTCCTGTGGTTTCTCGTGAAGAGAGACTTTTAGCTAACCTTTTTCTTTGTAGCTGTGTTTCCGTTTGCCTCTGCCCCCCAAAACTAAGCTCCCCCTTCCTTAGAAACTTGATAACCGAGACTGGTGATTGCAAATCGTTTGGCGAAACGAATCGGTGAAAAGTTTGTAAACAGGAGAGAATCAAGATTTAAATTTCTTGATAAATATATTGCCTAAAAAATGTTATTTTCTCAACAGCAGGAAAGCGGCTTGGTTGTCCTAATTCAGAAACTAAAATTCTGTTTTTAATTTACACAAAATTATCATCCAGTCTATTTGAGAAAATTGTATGAAATTTTCATGAATATAATATTGTAATATCTGAACATTTCGAATTTGTCCCGAAAAAATTTGAGAAAGCGTCACTGGTTTCTTAGTATTATGGAAGCCAGTATCGTTATGCATTCAAGAAACCAATGTTGACTGAATGAATTTGTTTGACTAATAAAGTGGGTATAAACTTAACAGAGAATCTGTAGTGTTTCACATAAATGCAAATGTTCGCGTTGAGGTCAAACAACACTGCTCAACACAGATTTTTTTTACGAATGATACTCCAGTGATTTTAGAATATTTCGTGGCGCTTATTCCAAATCGGGCATTCATTTTGACAGATTTTCCAGTTTGTCAGATAAAGTGAAAATTAAATTTCAATATTAATATATACTAACTACTCAAATCGCAATGAAAATATCTCATATATAAATCAATAATAAAATAAAATATATGCATCATGCAATTTGGCGGCTAAAGGCAGCAAAGAAAAAGGGTGTTGTGTGTTTCAGGGCACAGTGGTCAAATTCCAACGAGGAGTGGTTCTTTCCTTTCTTCTGGTTTGCTCGAGGTGAGGAGGGTTCGTAAAATACTGACTGCATTCAACGACCGAATGATTCGCTTATTTTATTAACTGTATATTAATTATTCCAACTTACTTTATATACGTAAAATTATCTAATTTTTGGTAAGCTGAAAGCATTAATTGTTTCAAAAGAATGAATTAGTTTTACAAGGAAAAGAAAAACAGAGAACAGAAAATGTATCAATATTTGAAACTAAATTTTGAGGCAATGTGTTTTGAATTTTATCAAATTAATGATTTAGGTCTTTACATTCAATTGTTAAAAAAGTATTAGGCTGGCTCTTTGAAATCTTGAAACAGAATGAACGAATTGCTATAAAGGTTTTAAAATATTTTTAACGTAATTTCTAACAATACTTTTTATTCTTATAGAAATAAATTCAAGCCAAATTATTGTTTCGCACGCGGGCTTTTTCCAGTGTTAATGTTAATATAAGAAAATATTTCTTTCTTTGACCATAAACAACAAAGGAGACTTTACACTTCCGGTTTCCTGTAGTAGTAGCATTTAAAGCTTTTAATACGGTTACACAGTGATCCAATGACGTTAGTGAATTATTCTCTCGGTGTTTTGTTTAATTTTCACAGTGAGATATTACAGAATACCCTTCTGTAGATACGGTAATGGGCATTAACAAGGAACATCATATTCTGTAGAGCACTTCAAGATCTTAGAATTGTCAGGGGCACCTTCCGACAAGCCGAAATTGAAAGTCGGTGTGCCAATACCATTAATACGTAACCTTGATATACCAAGACTGCGCAACGGCAAACGGTTACAAATTACACACCTAGGTACAAACGTCGTGAAAGCTACTGTTATGACTGATATAGGGAGAACAGAGAGTGTTTTAATTCCACGCCTTCCGATAACACCGAAGGATTTATCATCTCAGTTCAAACGGTAACAAATCCCTTTAAAAATATCATTAGCGAGGCTCAGTGCCAGACACTGAAAGTAGCAGGCGTACATTTGGAAAAACCATATTTTTCGCATGGGCAACTATATGTGGCGTGTTCACGTGTGTCCAGCCCACACAACCTCCACATTTGTGCAAATAATGTGGTATACAAAAGTATATTAGAATAGATAAACAATTTACATAACTATATCAGCATACATGTACAGTACACTCCTGTCAGCCGTTCAATTAATTATTATCACCGTCAGAACTTTTACTTTCCCCTTTCAAAATGCAACAAAACATTTACATTCGTGAATTAAAAAAAGGAATAATTCAAATTCTTTTCGCACGAAGTCGCGGGTAACAGCTAGTGCCTAATAAAAAAGTCTCGGATTCGGGATCAGAGGATAGCAAGTCCGCGACACGATTCCAATAAAGATCCATAATGTGTTTGCTAAAACTCGAATCGATAGGCAATTGTACTCACAATCGCCATAATAATTGAAATGAGTTAAAAATAGATTTTAAAAAATCCAGAATTTGGCCAAATAGTTTTTAAATAAGACTTAAATTATATTTTTCGTTGCATAAAATCAGTAAACAAATCTGATTTTTTAAAATCTGAAAACATATTAATGTTAAAGGTAACATAAGCGCAATGTTACTTTTAAACATGAATCTTTGAATAGTAATCGTCGAACAGTAATTTTAATTTGAGTATTAAGCATATTCAACTTTTATTAAAGTCTATAAAATTATTTAAAAATTCAATTTAAAAAACATTTGTTGAAAATCCCTCGTGATTTTGTTTCTCTTGGAGAGAAGTATAAATTCCGCTCGCTGTAATGCCGATATCGTTTTAAATCGTCGTTTGGTATTCAATTGGAATTTTTTTTATATGTTACCCTATATATGTGACTTTGAAGTTATAAAAGAAAAATTACGCTACATCTCGCAAATGCGCAGTAAAAAATTATTTACTAAACATACTCATCTTTTTATTATTCAAAGTATTTAATATTTTAATGAAATTCGTCTCTAAGACATTGTCAAGTATTCTGTAATTTCCGTATCACTTGGCTGAAAACTCTGCAGTATGTTTAGATGCATGTTATTGGATTTTCGGAACTTCAAAAATTAGTTTAATGTTTTAAAATACATTCAAATACTGTTGAACCAAGCGGAATTGTTATTTACTTACAGGACTTTATTAGGATAATATTCAAGGTTTTAAAATTACATATGGTTTACAGTAAACCCAATAGCTAGCGAAAATCGATGTAGCAGTAAACAGACGAAATTCCAACCGCAGAAATTTTTGATATGCTATATTGATATGCTGTCAGAGGGTCAAGATGGAATTTTCTAAAAATTCATTCGAAATGTCAGTTGATTTAATAAATACATATTTCTTTCTGTCCAATTGTTTCTGCAGAAAGATTAAATTGTTATTGCTATTGTTTCAATTTATATGTCAATATTTTTAGATTTTCCTGTGATTAAAGAGCTAAATCTGAAGCGTTGCTATGATATTAAGTAACAGCGTGCAACTGCATACTTTATATTTAATAATATTTGTAACTTGAATTCCACGCTTATATATGGTTTATGATTTTCTCATTGATTGTCCTTGCGTGAATATTTTTTGAATTTATATACTGTTTATATAATATTCCAAAATCTACGGTTATTTCATCAAGATCCCTGCACATATTTTTAAATTTATTTAAAACTATTATTAAATAAGTATTTTGGCAGAATTGCTACTTAATAGGAATTAATAGAATTGCTACTTGAAAGTTAAGGGCACCCCCTGGGCTGCAGCCCACTGACCAGGGATACCAATAACTTAAAATAATTGATGTAGAATAAAGTTTTTTATTTATGTCTGTCTCAACAAAGCGAGTGGAATTACTTACAGGGCAGGATTTACACATTTCTAGCTCTAGTCCAATGTATATTCTTCAACCCCCTTCCCTAAAAAAAGTTAATAACACCGTTCCGGCACTGTTTTTTTTTGGTGGCTGCGGCCTACGCCCTGACCTAGGTTGGACATATGGGAAGTCTGGTCCTGATTACTTAAATATACTGAAAAAGAAAAATCCTGCAATTTATAATTTAAAGAGTATTTTTAAGAATGATGAAGTTTCCAATTTCCCATTTTAAAAGATTCCTCCCCCCAAACAATAGGAATACATAAACAGAAAAAAAAATTGGAAACGTTTTTTATATATTTCAGTTCAGTTAACATTTTAAAATAAATGAAAAGTAAATATTTTATTGTAGAATGTTTCTTTTTTGAACTCAATATAAAGCAATACAAACATATATTTCCAATCGGAGTAATCTTGAAAGGAATTGGGCCTTCATTTAAAGTATCTATCTATTTCTAATTATTGATTTCTGTAATAGGAGAATTCTGTTACCGCCATTTTACTACCAGAAAGTTTCCCCGACCCCCTGCAGCAGAGCGAAATAAAATAAACAAACAAAACAAGTTTTTATTGCTTCCTCTCTTTTTTTTCGTAAACAAATTTTTTCTTTCTTGCCGCGAGAAGGAGGGATGTTTTATGACCGTTCATCCAGCATTGGGGGTGGTACAGGTTTCGCTACAACACTCTGTCATCTTCGTGTGAGATCAAGTTTTCAATTTCAGCCTACCCTTCTTGAAATGAGAGTACAGCCCGTTGTGAAGCCCCCGGCCCCCCTTCTCGGACTTCGCAGGCCTTTACTTTCACAAGAAAACCAAAGACAGAGTCAGTCAACATTGCTATGCGAACTCTTTTGTGAGTTCCCTCTGCCCCCCAAGGAGCATGGAAATGGTCTATCACCCTCTAATAGCTCCCCGGGTGGAACAAAAAAAACTTTTTCTTCTTTTTTTAACTTGTAATATTGCGCAAAAGTTGCCTTTTGATTTCCAGTTGGATTTATTTCTCTCTTTGTAATTAGAGTGAAAAGTTTATTGCAATAATTTTGGAAATATCCTGATGTATCCATGGATTTTAGGGCTTTGGGACTTTTAAAAAGAGTATTATCTAAACGTCGAACTAAAAGCCTTTTGTGGTCTTTGGAAAGCTGTTTAAGAGGAAAGGGAAAAAAATACCTCTTCCGATGTACAAAAGGCATTAAGGTTATACAAGTTACGGTACAGAAAGATATTTAAGACTAAGGGTTATCAAACTAAATATTTAAAACACAAAAAAATTATGTAAAATAGTTCTTAAAATACCACAAAAAAAGTCTTAAAATGTGCGAACAGCCTCTGTACCTGATATTTAACAATAAAATCAAATGCATTTTAAAATGAAAAAATTTGTTAAAAATACGCATGAGAATATGAAAATTATCTTATCCTATATTTAAAGTCTGAAAATTTTTCCAACAAATTTATAGAAAGAGTTTAATTCAGATTGGGTTAAAAAACTTACTTTTTATTATTTTCTTTTTATTAATGATTTATTGATTTCATAGAAATATATCCATACGCTTATAAAAATTTATTCATTTGAAATATCTATAGAAAATAATTCATATTTTTTTCAAATTGTCGATTCAAAAAGATTGTGGTGAATAAGTTCCTAAAAACTAAAATTTTTAAGGCTTTCTGAACTTATAGATATTTTGATATGTATCTAAACTTACGTATGTACACTAAACTTACATTTTAAGCGCAACAACATCTTCCTCACCAGTTTAATGCTTTTTTCCCAAACCAATTTTAAAAAAGAATGTTAAATTATTTAATATAACCATCAAAAAGCAATATAAAAACTGTAAATATTACCGATTTATACAAAATTCTGATTAAGACCGTAAATATGAATGATTTTTAATTATTACATTATTCTTTTTATTCTCTTTCATAAGGTCACAGTAGCCTAGTAGTAAGATCTCTGCTTCGCAGCCTTTGGGATCCAGGTTCGAATCCCGTTTCACTAACTATAGCCGTATTTTTAGGCCTGGCACACGTTAAGTATGTCGGAGTCAGACGTCCTTATGCGGGTGGGGCGCGGAAGTTTGGAGAAGGAGGTGCGAGCTCAGGTGTCCTCTTCGTTATGCAAACGCAGTTCAAAGTTACCAAGTCTGTCCCGAAATAAACCTCGAGTTGCTTTAAATGGTTGTTAATATAACTAAACTAGACTATAATAAAGTATTTTTTTACAGCTGATCCATTAGATTAATTGAAAGATTAGATTATAATTTTAGGCTTTGTTTCTAATTAACCATATTTATAAAACTTCCTTTTCTTTATCATTGATTTCTTTGTGCTTTTACACTTGTTTGGATTTCTATTTATTTAATTTATAACACCAGAATGAGAACTTTTATGTATTCTCGTTCTTTTATTGTAGAAATAGTCTTTCAAAGGTTATTATATTAATAATAATAAATAAGAATTATGATTTTAAATATCAATAATTTTATAAATATTAATAATTAATTATAATAAATATTAATAATTTTTGAAATACTTTGAATGAAATATTTTCAGAAGACCTGTAAATATTATTTATGAATTGGACAATAAGGAATTATGTTAATCATATGAAAAATAAAAATTCCTATAAGAGATTGTAAACATAAAATACGGAGATAATAGGAAAACTTAAATTGTAAGAGAAACTGACTCTGCAGAAACTGGATTTCCAATCTGCAGTTTTCTCGCTAATCACCTAACAGTTTTATATCTTTATCCATTTAGAAAACTTTCTACGATCTTCTAAAGGAATTAAAGCCTTTAAAAATTTTTCTCTTATTATCACTAAAGGCACGAGATAAGAAATACTTAAATAATGGAAATAATTCAGAAGGAATAAAATTTTTATTTTTCACATCGTATGAATCAAAATACTCGGAATATAGACCATATCTTATTATTTTAATAGGAAATAGGAAAGAACCAGAGAAAACTTTCGAGTTCCGAATTTGAGCTAAAAACTTTGCAATTAGCCATCACAGTAAAAGATTTTTTTAAATAATTTCCAGGAATTGAAAAATTATCCAAGGGTTATTTTTAAGGATCCGAGGAAGACGACATCAATATTATTATCATAGCACATGTCAACAAAAGTTTAAAAAATCGTATATGCACGAGTCAGTTTCGATTTATTATTATTATTATGTTTTTTGTTTTGTTTCATTAGTTTTCTTTTTCCACGAGAAGTTTTTATGTCCAACAGCACAGTAACTTTCTCGAATAATAATTATTTTTTAAATACTTATCTTAAGGTATGTGACTACCCTAAATTTTCGAAATTTGTTTTATTTGTTTATTTTGTAGTCCATACATTTAGGTATCTAAAAATGCTTTATTTTTGTTTCTGCTATAATTACAAATAAAGTTATAGCATAAATAATAACCGGAAGTGACAATTCTGATACCGGAAGTGGCAATTAAAAGAGCCTTAAAAATACAAACAATTAGTTTGAACAACTATATTTAAATTCTCAAGCAATATATTGTCTAAAAACTTAGATTTAAGCTTCCATTTCTTATTTTTATTGTTTTATTGGTTTTTGGCGACGCTTTTTTAAAAAAATACAACACAACAGTAATTACAACAATAAAAATTACTTTTTGGCGCTCAAATTGCTGTTTTATAATTTAATTCCATTTATTTTGAACTGTTACCAGTTCTCATGTGTTTTGAAATGTAAATTTATCCATTGATGCTTAAAAATTACATGGAAATTGACAGAAAGCTAATTCAGATATCGAGACGCCACTAACTATCTTCTATACAAAATTATTCAGAAAAAATCTGAAAAGCTGAAAGAACACAAAAGTCGTTTAAAATCAAGTAAAAGAGGGTTTGACTTGTAAATATGGCGAGTTTTAAGATTCTAAGATGTGTACAAAATTTTTTGTACTCTATGAAAATCTTTAAAAGCGTTTTCTGAGAAATTGGAATTTTCGATATTTTTCTACGCGGCAAACATAATTTTGGAAAATGTTTTTAAGATATTAAAATGAAATTTGGCCAAAATGTTTTATTTGTTTATAGCTATGTTATGAACTAGAATCTAAGCTCTCTGCCTATATTTATTTATTTTATTGACTTTTTAGTGAGAAAAATCGATGATTTTTTTTAAAAAATTCGAGTTTGTTCGCAAAGTTTGGAGTATCTCCAACACCTTTCGAGGTATTAAAAATATCCTAGTTCATAACACAGATAAGCATGTTAGCTATATACTGTGCAAATATTGATGAAATATATTCAATACAACTTCTTATAGGAGGTTTTGCGTAAGTGCAAATTTTCACTAAAATTTTGCTAAAAATTGCCTATAATTTGAAAGTGAATGAAATTTCCATTGAAATTGCATTGGAATTCTCAGTTTTATAACTCATTTTAATTAAAAACATGAATGTTTCATTAAAAATTTAAAAATTTGAAAAAAAGTTCTCCGAAGGTAGTCACATACCTTAATAATTACAACGTTTTCTAATAATCACAGAAAATTACTTGCTAATTCGTAAAATCTCTTTTGAACTGTACGGTATTAGGGAAAGAATTCTAAAATTTTTCGTGTTCTATGGAAATATTATACATAATGATACTCTCGTTAAAACTTTGTCTCTATAAAGTGAATGTACTGAAATAAAATGAAGATGTAAATGTATCACGAAATATTGATACAATAATTGGAAAACTTACTATGATTCACGAACAAATTTATTCTATATTTTCAGTATTTGCAACTTTTTTTTTGTCATTTCCAGTAAAGAGAAAATAATTAGTTAAAGAATCGATAAATTGTAGAATATTATTCAGAATTTTTTTCAGAAGAATAAGAATGTTTATATGCTTGAATTGCAAATACTTCTAAATTCAGTGAAAAATGCTTGTTTTCAGTAAATATTTCAAATGCAGCATTTACATTATGAAATGTTCTACCTTCAAGTTTCAAAGTTGTTCGTCTCATTCTGAACCTTGTGAATTTGAAGATGGATATACTCAAACGAACATAAATAATGAACATTTGGATTAATTAATGTTACTCTTTTCTTTAAAATACATAGTGAGATATACTAGGCATTCGCGATGTTGTGAACAAATGGTCTCAATTAAAGTTCTGTAAAATAAAGTTTAAACCAAATTTTGACTTAAAGGAAACCTCCATAAGATTTATTTATTTTTCATAAAAAGGATTTTATCTTGATATAAATTTTTGTATTTATTTTATTCATGAAATTTTTTTTATTTATATATTATTAATTTTTTGTCCTGTTCTCTCACTATTTTCTAAGCTCTTTGATCTTGCATGCAATACAATCTTCCAATTTTCAGTTAAAAATAAGGTTAATAGAAAATGTGTATTTCACTTCTCAATGAGCAGACTTGCATATGCAATATGAAAATATCTGCTTTTTTTAGTTCGCAAAGTTCATCAGTAAAGTTAGCATTTCGTCTCATATTAGTGTAGAAAAAGATTTTTTATGCCGTCTTAAAATTTAAAAAAATTCTTTTCAATGATACTAATTTAATTGTCGTACATTTTCTTTCCTTAATTTTGACATTTTTCTTAGAATTTTTTTATATAGCATTTTTAACAATACATTTCATCGCAGTAAAATTAAAACGGTTCATTGCTTCTACAGATAATTCAATCGCTTTGTTTTCTTTAATTGCTAAAAGCTATAAAATGTAGATTCTGATTATTTTTTCATATTCTTTGCAATCATAAATAGTTCTTCAGTTTTCATTTCATTTCAATAAATTATTTTGTATAATCTATAAACGATCTCCTCATTTTATTGTTAGAATCACATGAAGTGAATGTTTCTAAGTATCAAACGAATGAAAGCATTTCAAACCGTGCTATTGACCTCACAACCACCTCTTGTACAAGATAATTTGGTGAGGGGAAATAAGCAGAAGTCTGGGAGACGTCTGAATGCGTTACAACGCTTGCGCCTTCCTTGGGAGGAGGTGTGGATTGTTTCGTGACCCCCCTAGGTGACCCCCTCTGGGTTTAAGGGTTACCGAAGGAACATCAACCAATCACAGATTTGTCCGCCAAACGTCCGGATTATTCGCGCCGAATGATGCAGGATACCGAGTGAGATATTCCACAACATTATTCTTAAAATATTGGCTGTTTTTCCTGTGCTAATAGGGAAACCTAACCAAAAAACAGAGAGAGGAGTTTTGAATAATTAAAACAAAAGTATGATGTGATAACATTAGAGAAAAGTAAAAATAAGTATTTTACGTACCAGAAGGACGGATGTTGACGTGGCAGTGTTTGTGGAGGGTCACGGTATAGACTGGCATTGAAGGTGTGAACAGGGTATCGAGTAACAGTTTTCGAGCTTAACTTTGGATGTTGCCAGGGAAGTGTGGTATGTTGGGAACGATGAAGATTAAATGGAAGAGCGTTAACGTTAGAAAGTGTAGAGATATAGTGAAAGAAATATGTAAAATATGATTCAAATCAATAAAAATATGTCAAACATTTTATATTTTAGGAATTCACAATAACTTCATTCCTGAAGAAACGTTATTGTGCTTTTATTGCGTTTTTCATTTTACGTTTCATACTCTTTCATTTTACGATTTATACTTTCGATATATAATAAAGCAGAATGTGTGTGTTGGCATTCTACAGCGTAGACCGCTGGACCTGGACCTACGAAATTTGGCATAAACATACTTTGAAGAGTGGGAATGTGCCACTTGCAGCACTTTTTTTCAAAATGTAATTAGAAATTTAATCAATTAAAAATTAAGCGACATTTTGCCGTTAATCCTTAATAACTCCCGAAAATATTACAGCACAAAAACCATTTTAAGCTATCTAGAAGTGCAAAAATTACCTTTTGAATTATATCAGTTAAGTTGCCGTAAAACCTATTCTCTAATTTTAATAAATTTTTAAAATGTTTTTGGCTTTATTTGCAAGAATACTTTTCACTTTTGAAACGCAATTCAGACCGTTTCACTTGATTAAACAAATATTTAACAGTCTGTTTCTCTTTTATTGTTAAAGGCTGAGGTAATATTCTAATACATTTTACTTTCATATATTATTTCAAAAAATTTTTTGGAATCTGTAAACCAAGTTCTCTGAGATATTAGGTATATGAAGAAATATATCCAGTAAGCTGAATGATCATGGCTGCTATGTTTTCATTCTTTTTCAGTATGTTTTAATTCAGCAAGAATGCAGCTGGCCATAAAATGTGTTGCGCCATTTTAATATGAAATCAAACATTTTGAAAATGGAATAAGAAATTGAAGGCGATGACAACGTGCGATTAGATGTTACATGGCCTGTTCAGATTTTTGACTCCATTAGGGACATTTATTTCGAAAATGAACAGAACAGGTGCAAGGCCACTAAAAGAACATTGGTTAAACATCTATCACAGTCTGAAGTTCAATTGAAATCATATTCTCAGCGAACAAGCTGATCTCTGAAGGCGGCTAGTAAATAAATAAGAAAAGTCAAAAACAGAAAAATTGAATATTTTTTCATAATTAATGCGTTATTTTCATAACAATATACAATGATTAAATCTTACGAATTACTTCGAATTTTTCTTAATACTTTAGAAATAAAAAATTTAATGGTTTATAATTTTTAATTTGTTCAAGTGTTGGGAATTAAATTACAGCATTAGCTAATTACAGCTGATATAATATAGATTCTTGCGTGAAACGTCTATAGTTGTTCGTTGTAGACGCTACCGTTGTGAACAACGTGTTGCAAGTAATGAGGAAGTCGTAGAATACTTGATAGAATACCTGAAGCAGACGCTATCAGTACTGTTGCCGATCTGTCTCTTTAAGGATCTCTGATGCAGTTCGGTAATGAATACCACGAAGTGGTTTCTATATCTTTGGAATGAAATCATTGTCTGTATTTCGGTTACGTGGAACGGAATCCAACGCGATTTAATTTTTCTCATACCCAAGCTATCTTTCAGAATGTGTAGCATGCAGATATGGTTTTGGTTTACCGTTACTGCATAGCTATAAACCACTGATTAAAGCACGAAGTTTTACTACGCTTCCCGGCACTTCCACGTAGATTTGGATGAATGGTCTCATTTATTGAGAAATAGGTTAGGATTAGAAATAAGGTGTGGTATAAGTTAAACATGTTGATTTCGTTTTATGTCATGCATACAACTAACTTTCACTGTTATATTTCCATCCACTGTATAAATTTTTCTGCATCGTAACTTCTAATCATTATAAAAGTTGTTCTTGCTCTTACAGTAACTGAATTTAAATTTCCTAAAACGAACAATAGAAACAATAAGCCCTTTTTAATTTCTAAGGATAATGTCATTCATGCCTAAATACAATATTGAACATTTGAATATTCGTTTAGTTGTTTTTGTTTATATAGCTTTTAATGTTTATTTATTTTTTTCTGGTAAAATGTTGCTCATCATCGCTTTCATTGAACCTATTTTATTAAGTTAGATTGAAATACGTTCTTTCTGACTTTAATCAAAATGTTCATAGCTGAATTACGACAGAAAGAAAATGGAATTGTTCTTTAACATTTCGAATTCCTACGTTTATAGTATTAAAATATGCGATAAATCGTTAGCATTCAGATTTATCTTCTAAACGGAAAATAAAATTATTTAAATTACAATAATTCAAGGTTATAGTGCAATTTAAAAGACATGAATAGCCGTCTAGAGTTACATTTCCGCATTAAAATTCAAATAGTTGTTCTTCGCCATATGTGAAAGATACTAAGAAGTAAATGCTTAGGATTGCTTTTAAAATGTAACTGTAAAAAAATCATCTATTATGTTTGTATACAAGATTATAACTTTATTCCATGATATCTCTTCATTCATATGATATCGCTCTTGCGATGAAAGCATGGCATATCATAACTCTACCGATGAAATAATTTAGCTAAATTTTCCCTCAAGTCTAACTTCACCAAGGTGAGATTATAGTTATCTTTGAAATTTTAAAGAAAGTCAGTGTTTAAACATATATGGGAGCCTTTATGACATTCTTATGCGTAAGAGCTTTCACAGAATTGCATTTCTTTAGAAATGATACTTATAGTTTAAACACAAGAATAACAGTATCCGAATGATGTTTGATATTTCGCTTTTTGACCCTAACTATGCATTGCAAGTGCGAATAAATTATAAAAACTAAGCATTTGTAAGTGATTACAGACGATTTTACAATATCCGGAAAATAGATTTTATTTTCTGAAATTAATCATTAACTCGAGAGCTACATTGGGACATACTTCGCACTTTTTAACTGTGGTCAAATGACGAGGAATACACATGAGCCAACCCACCCTCTCCCCGATTTCTCACCAGACGACCAGCGCTAAGATGCTTGACCCTCGATGGCAGATTTAACGTGCTCCAGAAACACATACACGACGGTTCTTCTTTGTAATCGGATTTCGAAGCTAAAACCCTCCGCCCCGAAGTCGAGACCTTACCGCCAGCTGACCGCAACCCCAAAACCATATATAATTTTATCCATAATTTATAAATTTTACCTAGAGATTGTAATTACTTGTCGCAAGAATTCGAATTAGAAGCAGATATAACAAGATGAGAACTTCAAATAAAAAAAAAGATTGTACGATATATGTTGTGCAGTTCTACATAAATTCCAAAATACGAGATTCGCAAAATTTGCCTTATAACATAAATATGTGAGTATAAATGTTTTTATTTTTATTGTATTTACTTGCTTTGCAACGTTGCTGGTCTCTACAGCTGCATCTAAACCAGAACATCCCATGCCAACCACGACAACTATATTTCCTTTATAAGGTGCCACTTCTTTCAAACTATGGGTGTGCATAATTTTCCCCTTGAATAAATTTTGGCTTGGATAGGAGGGCATTTTAGGCCTGTTGATGTGACCGATGCACACCAAGACTCCGTCGTATACATCCGTTGATGTCCCTCCCGACAGCCTGTTCTTCAGTGTTACTGACCATTTACCCGTCTCTTCGTAATCGTGAGATCTCTTCACTTTTAACACCTCCATCTTGTATCGGATGTATTTCAAAACACCTTTCGAAGTTGCGTAATCCATTATGTACTCATAAATTTCGTGGTGCCTCATGAAATTGTTGCTTTCTTTCTTTGGCGGGAAAGTGCTAAGCGCTCCTAGTTCTTTGCTGTGGTTGATGATCGTCGTGGGCATTGTGGAACCGACGCCATCTTCGGGTTTTTCTCTATAGCACCAAGTGCCTCCTGGTTTGTCAGTTTTTTCGAAGCAAACTAAATCGAAGCCTCCTTCCTCTTCTAAAGCCACCAATGAGACCAATCCGAAAAGTCCGGCACCAATGACAGCGATCTTTTTGTTATTTGGTGTCATTTTACCTGCAAAAGAAAACACAAAAGGTAAAATAATTTTTTCAATCCTTTATCAGCTTCTCTAGAATATTTCATATAACTTGAATTTTCAATGTCGTCTTCATAACGAATAATCTTGATATTTATTAATTTTAATTGGTACTAGCTGATATACCCGGCCTTGATCGGGATTAAAGTAACTCCAGGTCTAATATTTTTTTTTACTACATGTCTACATTTCTTTAAAATATTATTACCCACAAAATCATTTTATCGAATTAAAATGAGAATATCAATTGAACCAAAAGATTCTATAAGCAATCAAGTCAAACATACAGCTATTTTTCTCCCTGTTTAATTATATATACAATTAATTAAATAATAATTTTTTAATATATAAACATGAAATTAATCCATATGAATAGTTTTTCCTGATATAAAGTGTTAATCGTCTGATTTTTAAACTTTTCTTATATTATTCTTACAGAATTCTGTAACTATGTTCTGACAACAGTTCTTCTTATATATTCTTATTCTACAATTATAAAAAATAATACATATATATATATGTATTATACGTGGCAAAATATTTATCCTTCAGCCTTGCTTCTTAAACAAACAAACTGTAATCAGTTTGAAGCGGATTTCTTAGATCTGGATATTAAACTTATTGATAATAACTTTTGTATCGATATCTTTGACAAAAGAATGGATTTTAATTTTTGTGTCAACCGACTTTCATATTGGTCTTCTAATATTTCTATTAAGATTTATAGAAACACTATTATCTCTCAATTTTCTCGCATTAGATCTATTTGTTCGAACGAAATTTCAAAATCTAGACAATTAAAGTTTTTGTATGATCCATTTTTAAATAATGGTATTCCCGAGAACTTTGTGCGACGATATCTCAAGCAGTGATTTCAGAGCTACTGACAAAGCCTCTTTCTCTTTTTCTTTCTCTTTCCTCTGTTTGGCAACGGCGATAACTGGTTTGGCGTTCTTTTTCCTCGTGGTCGCGGTAGCGTCTCCCTGGCCATAGTAAGCATATTCCGCTTTATTTTATTATTTTTTATGTTACGGCTGTTTTTTATTCTAGGTATTTTTGTATTCGGATTTTTTGTATTTGTATTCGGATTTTTGTATTTGATTCTTTTTAAATCTTCTTAAATGTATTTTTATTTTTTATTCAAGAAATCTTCCATCTTCCATTTTCGTTTGTTTTGTGTTTTTAGAGGGGATGACGGCAATTTTTAACGGATTTCGTTTGTCGTCAGCAGAAAAAAGCACAAATTAATATCCTGAGCGAGCTTCTCTTCCTGACGAGCGGCTCGCTATGATATTTTTCAATTTTTTGGTTTTTTCTGGTTTTTGTCTATTTAGCCATTTTGTCCTTTTTTACTGTTTTTGAGTTTTTATTTTGTGTTTATATGTTGGTTTTGATATATATATATATATATATATATATATATATATATATAGAAAACTCCATTTACTTGGATTGCCCATTTCATTATTTTTAATAACAGTGTTCTTTCACTTGTTGACATATAATGTTTAAACTTGATTTTTGTTTATGGTATCATTAGTAATTTCAATTTAATAGATTTTATTTAAAAGTGATGTATTGTTCAAATAATGACTATTTGATATAGGATTTAATTCTTGTTTATTTCTGTATGTTTGTATACTGGTTTTATTTGGATTTAGATTATATATATATATTAATATAAACCAAAATATAACCTGTTATAAAAGAATAAACAGAACAAAATAAGCAAGGCATATCAAAATGCAATTCAAAAACTAAAAATATATTAATTAAGCAAACTTTAAATTGTGATCCTATAAACAAAAGTACAATGCACATGTAGAACGAAAACAATTCTAATAACTCTTACAGCTATTGAAAAAGTTAAAACCAAAAATGTGGAGTTTTCAACAATAAAATTAGTAGCTCTTCTTTGGAAGAGCATTAGCCAGGTTAAATCAATTTTGCTGTACAAACCATCCCTGTTAATAAAGTAGTTGAAAAACA
Source organism: Araneus ventricosus (assembly GCA_013235015.1). Lineage (NCBI taxonomy): Eukaryota > Metazoa > Arthropoda > Arachnida > Araneae > Araneidae > Araneus > Araneus ventricosus. The sequence goes on along the minus strand of BGPR01005947.1, from coordinate 28,259 downwards.
GAAAGGGTAATTTACCCTAAAATAAGAGAATTTAGAGTGAAAAACCCATACATTAACACTAATAAAATATAATCGTTATATGGAAAGTATCTGTATTAAATCTATAAAATACATTAATATATTGCACTAAAAACAATAAATACATCAGTGAATAAAATATGAATTCTTATTCTCTAGGAATTATAGAATCAATGTGTTTACTTATCCTTCACCTGTCATCCTCATTTCAATATAAACCTCCACTTATCTTGACATCACAGATTGCCAGAACAAGATTTCTAACTTTGATTCAACTTAAATTAACCAAATAATTTAATTTTTTTTAATATTAAATAATTAGTATGATACCTATATTAAAAATCTCAAACCCAATTAGATTATGGAATCAATTAATAATCTAAATTTTTATAAAATAAAGTATTTGAACAATTAGAATCCAATCTTGTTTTATAAGGAGTTTTTTTTATTTTATAAATCCTGGCGCCATCTATGTAGTAATTCAGAAACTAGTAAAGCAACAACCAATTTGAAAAGAAATTACACAATATAAGTAAAAAAAAAATACCTACCAAAGTCCAAGAATTATGTATATATATACCCAGAAGGTAATAGTATCTTCATAGGCAAACACATTTTATTTCACAAAAATTGTCACAATTTTTCTACAACAAACATAAATTTCCTTTGTTTTTATTATTTTTGAATTAAACCTTTTAAAGCTAGCCTGTTTATTTCTCTAAATTAATACGGTTTGAATGAAAATGCGAGGAGTTTGAACGATGAACATATATATTTTTAACTTTCAAACAACATGTAGTATAATGATTAGAGCGTGTATTAAAATTTGTACAGAAAACACTCCAATATACAGTTTTCTAACTACAAAGATCAACCTGTACTAAATACAGATATTAGTAACAACAGAGATAAGCTTTAAAGCTAGCCTGTTTATTACTCAACATTAATATGATTTAAATGAAAAAACGCTAGTAGTTGAAAGTCACACCGTTGCTTAGCAACGAAGCATATATAAATTTGCTTTATTCCAAAACCATCTGCATGTAATCATATATTTATCAAATTTTTAAAAAAATTAATAAAATTTGAAGGAAACGATATACAGATATAAAACTGGTATCATTTTAAAGGTAAAAATTTGAACTTTAAGGTGGTATAAAAATAGCTTTGGTTTAACAAATTGAGACGAAGTTTGTGCTTCGAAAAGTAAACAATAATCTTCCTCTTGTCTTAAATAATAAGTGTGAAATGTTTGGTTGAAATCAGTCCAGTAGTTTACGAGGAGGTGTGGAATATACCCACAATGACTTTTATTTATATTAAGATTTGATTTTAAAAGGACATTAAATCTCGATACAGTACTGATGAAGATGCTTCAAGAACTCGATGATTTTAGCAAGTAATTTATGTTTAAAATATGTATTCCTTCTCAGAACCTTATGAGAGAATGGCAGAAAACGACATACATATTCCTACAGAAAAATGCTTTTACAATTCCATTTCTTCAATAAAAAATAACATAACGAAAAGATATAATAACTTCGGTTCACAAGTGCAATCAGCGTTTTATAACCAAGCACAAATCATATTTTCACATACTTTAAACATAAAAATGAAATACTTTTGCAACTGTTGACAGCTTCTTTCATTTGGTCATAGTCCCAAAATATATTTGGCATTCCGAAATCAGAATTACTAAGAACATTTGAGACCACAACAAGAGAGAGTGAGACAAAAAGGTTTTGCTATAGAACCTGCAGTCTCTGCCCAGTCATTCTGCCAGAATAAAATAAAAGCTATTCACTCTACTTAGTTGAATTGTTTATTATACAAGAATATAAATTGTATATGGATCAAACCCATCCGCATCATAGAAATGCTTCAAGTATGTTTCAAAGCAGCTTCCGTAGGCTTCAGTAAGAGCCCACATCGACAAAGAAAGGATTGCCTTGGCCTTTGAAAGAAGTTACCTTTGATATTGTACTCAGTAAAAGACATGCAATCGACGAAGTCTTTGGTGAAGGTCTCAGGTGCCTCGTATACCAACAGCTCCATGAATTCTCAGAAAAGAAAGTTCGGTAGTTCGTGTTAGGGCAAAATGGAAGCCAAGTCAAGTGTTCGAATGTCCAATTCACAGCTCTCTGGATTAGACGTTGGACTAGATCGTGTTTAAAAGTGTCGAACAGTCATGGAAAAGTATTCCAAGGCACCATTATGCATAAATCCTATGTCATGGATAGACTGGGCCAAGACTAGGTAGTTTTCCCTCCAAAAACAGAAAAGTTCAAAGCGACTAAAAGGCATTTGAGAAAAAGAAATGTACAACTTTTTTTGTTGCAAGGCTTTGTAAACACGCTGCGAAACACACACCTTCTTTTCATTATTGTTGTTTATGGTAAACCAGTAATTCCTTAACTCAGAACAATAATCTTTTTACTTTTAAAAAATGGAAACTGAAGTACTGTCGGTCAACTGTAATAGCATTACTGTATTTCATAAAATAGATCATTAGGTTTAATTTGCAAAATTTCATATTTCCCTGGGATCTTTTTTTGTAACATTTGAAACACACAGTTATTTACATGAGCTGCACCTGTTCTAATTGTATTATGTCTCATATTTGTATCATTTTTAAGATTGTTTCATTTTTATTCTTTTATTACCACGATGGATTTGAAGTTTATTCTTGTATGCAAAAGTTGTGAACATTCTTTAGTAACAAAAATACCGGAAAGTGGAAAATTACAATTAATTAATTAAAATACAAATATTACCAATTAAATGAAAACTCGGGAATAAATAAAGATGAAAATGGCTTTCTTTTCTTCGAGTTTCTTTTTCAAAATTCGCATAAGTCTGATTTGGTTTTCTTGAGGATTGTGGTACACGTTAGTGAAATTATGGACATCAAACAAGTTAGTGAAATAATGGAAAGTGATAAACTGATATCGTTAAACGAGTTCCATAAAAGTAAAAATGCAAAATTTAAATTTTTGACATGTTCATCTTTAAAAGGGAAAATTTAATAAGGTGTAAAGTGGTCTAAAAAATTGTCGAAACTTGAAAATAAAATCCAATTATTTTTAAAATTTGGAAAAAGGTAAACATAAAGGTGTCGATCAATCAGTGTGGTTAATGTAGGTGTTTTCGAGTTAAAAAGTTATGAATGCTGGATTTTAAAACGAGGACTTTTAATAAGGTTGTATTTAACTGACATAGTGCATTTACAGAGAGAACAAGTAGGAGCTGGTTCACGCAGAAGAAGACGGCGATCTCCTGTGTTCAGTGCGAAGTCTGTTCAAGATAATGTCACGTTTTTTATCACTATTATTCATACTTCACGTTAATTAAACTCTCAAAGAAAAGAGAGCATAGCATCGATCGGAAGGACTTTATAATTGTCTGTTTTGAATCAAAAGAAATAGTTCAATGGTCATAAGGTTCATGGTCATAATGGTCATATTGTTCGCTAAGAGGGTTTTTGGATAAAGAAATATTTAAATAATATGTAAATAAAAAAAATATTTCCTGTCATAAAACATATGTTTATTTTATTTGTTTTCAATCAATGTTAAACATTTCTCTCACATATATATCTATTAAAGCACGTCAAATTTGAAGGGAAATCTCTCGAATGAAGAGGCAATTTGCACCCGTCAAACTATGACGGGTGATTTTCTAGTTATATATAAACACCATGGCAATGATGCATAATAACCGGTCATTATATATAATAATCGCGGTAACTCAGTTTTTGCATACTGGTGCCGATAATCTTTAAATCATTTCAAATTTATCATTTAGATATTCTGTTTTCAATTTAATAAATTTTTAACAATTAATTTTAAAATGTAATTGGAAACATTACTTTCCTTTTGTTGCAATAAAACGCAGTTCATTTTCATTGTGTCGCCAATTATTTACATTGTTTTAAATTACAGTGTGAAACTTCAGTTAATTTGGCTTAAAGCAGTTTTTAAAATCTGCTTTTCCATTAATTTTGACAGATTCACTTTCTAGTTACGATCTTAAACCCATCTTTGTAACTAATAGAAGATAATATTCTCTAGAAATTATGTTATTATTTATAAATTCTTCAATGGCCTATAATTAACTTAAATATCTTTACTATTAAAATCTGAAGGTAAACAGAAGTATGTATCTATCTATCTCTGGCTGTCTTCTCAACCACTGAATCCTGAAACAAGCAGAAAGTACCAACAGAAAGGAAATAATCCAAGGAATCCATTTCAGCCATTGAAATTCTGAAATTACAATTAGTTAAAAAGATATAAATTAAAAACTTAAGTAAATGAATGAAATTTTGTGCCGCCATCTATCAACAGCTCCCATAACTATCTAACACGTAGGTTGTTCTTACATCTGGTTTGTATAAAAGTTTTTATTTTTTTTATTTTTTATGGAGCTTCTGCATTTTGGAGTTTTTATTTATTAACATCGGGAAAAAAATCGTTTTCCTGCATTTTTTTCTTTCCTTTTTTCATCGTATGGTGTTTCGACAACATTTGCATTTGTTTGGGAAAATAATAATTCATTTTAATCCGTATTTTTTTTTTTCATTATTATCCAAATACGGGCACGACGAAAATATGTTTCTGGTGTTTAATTTATCAGTCTGGTGCACTATTAAATCGTTTATCGTTTTTGTTTTTTATTTCGTTTTATCTTTTTTGCAAAACAAATATCTCTCTAACCTGTTTTAATTTATAAACATAAGAATTCTCTCATTTCCATTCAAACCAAACTGTTTTAAGGTAGTAAAAAGGCTAGAACTGGAAGTTTCAATCCAACAATAGAGGATTCAAAACAGATTTACGTTTGTTGGGGAAGCTTATTGACAATATTTGTAGGGAAAAAACAGAGGCGGGCATATGAAAAAATGTGGATTCCGAGAAATGCTGGGTTATTAGCTATAAGGTAATTAAAAGGTTTTATTTAAAAATTTTAATTAAACAATATAGGATTCAAACAAAGGGTGTTTACGTTTTGGGGGGAAGTTAGTGACAATATTTGTAGAAAAAATAAACCGGAGAGGGGCATATGAAAATTAAGTAATAAAAAGTCTAGATTTAAAATAATATTTACGTTTGTTGGGAAAAGTAAGTGACAATTTTTGTTGGAGAAAACGGCGCCAGGCATAGGGAAAAATATGGATCCCGAGGCCTCACGTGATCACACTTCTCTCCGCTCGGGAATATCCCATTATTCAAGATTGCCCGTGCAACGCCGAGCTATTCAGTCTAGTATACTTTAAAATTAGCGAAATAATTTGCAATTATTTTAATTTAAATATAATTAAGCATCATCAGAATAAAAACATAATCTTCATTGAAGCTCATATTTTTGAGTCATTTCTCTATTTTTATTGTTTTTTAACAATAGAGTGTAGGAAGTTGAAATTATTAACTTCATTAGACACAAAACATTCAGAGTATTTTCATTATGTGTGTGCATCAAAATTTAGTTCAAATACTAATACATTTCTTTTAAGCTGTTGTTTCTCTATTTTCCAAATTGTTTCTTGATTTTTTCCCCAATAAATGCTTTCAGCTAATAAAAAATTAGCTGAAAATCTAATAAAAAGTTACAATTTTAAAGTTGATTGTCGTACTCAGTTAATAATAAGGCTAGTTTCGTCTATTACGAACTTCATTATTAAGCACTATTCCGTGGCTGATTATTTTTCATAAAATCTTGTGATATAAACCTAGAATTCAGTAGCTTAGTTTTACAATTTACTTTTTTTCTAGTTCTGCTTTGACCAATAGAAACTTTGAGTTTAACATTTTTAGGATATAGTGGTTGATAATCAGTATTGTTTTCAATGCACGATCTAGAAATCACTTTATTTTGTTTCAGCAACAAGAAAAATAGTGGATTTGCAAAATTATAATGTATTTTGATTTCAGTAATTTATTCCAGTCTTCTTGAAGTACAAGTAAGAATTTCAAATTTCAAACTTTGTCATCTGTTACAAGTCTCATCCAGGGAATTGCTTTATGTTATAAATATATGGAAAAGTTTTAAATAATAGTTTGGAACACATCTGAAGATATAACGCATGTTTAGTTATAGATTTGAACTAGTAAGTAAGATTACATTTTAAAATGTTACAATTTCGGATAATTTTAATCATGGTAACTTTTTATTAATAGTCAGGACGCTTTGAATTCAATGATTTTAAATATTATTGAATATTATTAGTATTGAAAGAACTAAGAACTTTATTGTATAAAAGAAAATGAAATAGGGTTCTTCTTAGTAAACTAATTTGGGCATTGCTGTTTAATAAACAATTTTTATGTTATAATCAACGTTCAATGTGACATACGGGTCGAAGTGATAATAGATTTATTAGTAAATAATGAAATATGATAAAATATTAATAGCCAAATTGTAATATTTAAAGTTAATTATTGATAACTATTAATTAGTTTTATTTTTCTTCCATATTCTCATGAAAAGCCACAGTCTGTTATAAAAAATATTTCCCTACTTTTTTAACTATTTAAATTTTTTAGATGCACGATTTGAAGTAGAAATGATAAGAGTTCCAAATAATTGTTTCAAAAAGTATTTAAACAGAAGATACATACCAAATTCAGATAATTCTGAAACCTTTCTCAGATTATTTCACAATACAAGGAAGATACGGATCTTGATTATTTTTAATTATCACCCAAATTACAATTAAAATATATAAACTTAAAATATCGCCGAGCTTTAAGGAATCTCAGAGAAAAGTCAGAATAGAACGACATTTTATTTTAATGAAAATGAGCGAATCATGAAATTCTAAAACAAAAATTCAACATGTTTGACAATTTTCATTAGTACATACTTTAATGAAATCAGAAAAAGTAAGATGGTATAATAACTCTTAACAATCAGCAATTACAATTCAGTTTTTGAAATACTCTTGTTAAATGCAATGTGAAATGATAAAGTTTCATGAGCAGCGCCTCGAAATAAAATAATTAACAGATTTTTATATACGTTTAAAATAAAAATCTAAAAAAAAATTCCCGATGTTATTCGCTAGAAAATTCTTGAATTATTTTAGATATGCCATTGTTATCTAATCTTGCTTGTACAGTAGTACAGTTGTCCAACATTATTTAATCCACCTTCATTGGAGATAGTTTCGGACAATAGTTTTTCTCACTTTTCAAGATGTAACATTAATTCAGTTTTTTAAAATTATACTTAAAACTAGGGTTTTAGCGATTATTCGGTCTATTCAGCCCTTTTACCGAATACTAAGCAGATATTGGGCCGAATATTTTCAGGATAATAATTTTTTTATGCACTTCCAAATGCATATTTAACAAAGAATATTGCAGAATTACATACATTTCAGTACATTTATTATCCAAAATTCTCCTAACATTTACCCAATTTTAAGTTACACATTGCATAGGTGTATTTAATAAAGTTGCATATAATTTATCATTGTAAAGCTTAAAAATGTTGTTTTAAATACATATAATAAAGAATATTGCAGAATTAAATTCCTGCGCATTTGTTATTAAAAAAATTAACATTTATCCAACTTATTTGCATAGTAGGCTACATATGTATATTTAATAATGTTGGGAATCATTTATAGAAGTCTGTTCCATATGGTTTAATATATGCTACCAACTATAGAAAATAAATAAAACACTATATAATGCTTACAGGTGCTAAATTTGCGAACCTTGGAAATTTTTCCGCATTTTTTTCCACCAATTAAGTGACACACTCCACCCTACCTATTAGAAGTTCTTTTTCAAAATAGGAATTTTATTCTAGTAATTTTAACATATTTATTCAATTGTCTTCTGTGTTTTCGTTGCATTGTTCCGCAATGATGACTCTTTTGTATGTTTGAAGCAATACCAAAAAGAAGAGGATTTCTCATTTCTTTTTATTGAAATTAAGTATTTAAAATATTACAAATATAAATAAAGGTATTAATATTTTTTAGATACACAAACAATAAAAATTCGATTTTATTTAATCTTGAATATTTTTCATTTACAGTCAAAAGTTAAATGTTTTAAAAAATTTGATATTCGGCCTGAAATTTGACTGAATATTTGGTATTCGGATGTTCGGCAAAATCGCTATTCGTTACATCCATAGTTAAAACATGCAATAAAATCATGAATATTCTTAGAATAGAAATTAATTGCAAAAATGTCACTGTTAACTATATCATAAAATTAAAAGTGCATTAGCATAAAAAATTAACGTTGAGTTTTATATTACAGCAGAAGATCAATTCTATTTTTAAAGATCGTTTAAAAATATTTACTTGAAATCATACAAAAGACAACTAAACATGTTTTATAGATGATTTATAAAAAAAATTGTTCATTTTCTTGAAAAATGTTTTTCACCATGATGCTTCGTTAGAAATTTTGTAAACAGAATGTGGCATTTCAGTGACAGAACCAAATACTTGAAACATATTTTTCATATTCCCATATTTAGAAAATCTTTTGAATAAAACAGAGAATATTATTCTTTTATTTTAGTTCTAAAAATAAAAAATATAAAGAGCTGAAATAATGTGAAAATCTAATTTAAAAACATATTTTAAAAATAATAAATATTTCGAAAATGTGTTTTCATTAAACTATGGCAAGCTGTTGAAAATACAAAAATTTCATCTGATTACAGATTTTTACTTTAAAATTGTATTTAAGATATTAACTGCGTTATCCTTTCACATGAGCGTTCCAAATATACTATTAAAAGAGAAAGTACTCTTCATGGATTAGATACCTTATTTTTATAGAATTAAATCTGTGGAAATAGTTCAGTAATCTTATTTAACAATGTAGATCACGGAAACGATAGCAAATGAGATTCAAATGCTGAAAAATAAGCTTATTTCTTTATATTTAATAATATAGACACTTAATAAATTTAAAAATAAAGAAATCTATAAATATTTTTTTGAAATTAGGATGACAGTGAGATTAGAATGGTGCGTTTTATTTAATAAATGTCTGAATGCAACTAGCTCTAAATTGCAATATATGAAACTATTTCAAATTTCTATGAAATTTATACAATAGGGCTAAATTATATTCTGTAATTGTAAGAAAGCTGCTTAATGAAATTTTTGCAATCAAATGTTATGCAACAATAAAATAATAAATTAAATGAAACTTAACTTATTGGTTATTAAAAAAGTGCAAATCGTACCTTTTCGTTGGACAGAGCTGTATCTAATTCCTCCTTTAGATAATTTCACTTTGAAGCAATTATGTAAAGCATAGATGCTTTTTCTTACATGAAAGCAGACCAAAAATGTGTTGCACTTATTTTTTGCAGTGTAGCGGTACGAACATCGGAAAACGCAGCTTTTCAAACAAGGTTATACTTTTAACAAACAACACACCTTCACACGATAACATAAAGAAACTGTGGGGTATTTCAACTTTTTACTAGATATATCAATTCAGGAATGTATTTAATGTCTTGGTCATATAAGAAACGGTAGGGAATATTGTTGAAGAATGTTCTCAACTGACACTTAAAAGATTTCCGACAGGAGTATGAGCGCAGCCGTCTGCAGCCAAATATGAAAGCTATAACATTTGGCATTGGAACAAGAGAAAAATAAATTAGAACTTGCACGTATGTCCTGATCCTATATTTATTTGGGAAATTGGGTTATATTCTGTTTTGTTAAGCATGTTAGGCGGTTAATATTGAACACTTATGTAATTTGTCTTGGGGCCTTGTCTTTTATATGATTTTGACTTTTCATCACCAATTGTTTACATATGTACCTCATCTCTCTTCCACTATGTTCGTAAAATGAAATGGCGCATTAATAAAGTAATTGGAAAATAAGAGCAAATACTCGCAATATTAATTTTTAGGTTTTAGTTAAAATAATTGATACAGAAAATTTAATCAATTTTCCTCAAGAAAACAGGTGAAATTATTTAAATATATTGAAAGACTGCAATTTATATTCTAAAGTGATACAATTATTATAAATATATTTATTTTTCCTACTTTAAAAGATAAATGGGAATAGAAACAGGAAAGATAAAGGAAAAAAACATTTTGGAAAAGTTTAATCATTTCTTTGTATTTCAATTTAGTTAACATTTTAGCATTTCTCTTTTGAACTTAAAATACATAACGAATTGTGAAAGTAATATGAAGTAAGAATTCATTTGAAATGGCGAGAACCCATATTATGTAAGAGCAGAGAGTTTGCCTTTCCGAACCCACTACTCCTTCCGCTGATGACGTCACGACCCAGCGCGGAGGCCTTACCTCCGGATGACACTTGTATAAGGGGGAATGTTTCCTTTCTCTCCACGACACGATGGTTATTTGAAATAGCTTATTGAAAGTGGAAGGCTATATGGAAATTAGTCTTTTGAATAGAACTATACAATTACAAATGATTACTGCGGTATAGATGTTAATATTTGAAAATGAAAGCTCTACATTCACTTTTATAATTGAAATCACAAATTCGAGAGAAAATGTTTTTTCACATTAGTTTTTATCTCAAACTATGTAAAGCGAATATCCATTAGTGCCTAAGTTAAGTTGAATGAGGATTTTACATCTGGGCTGACTAGAAATGAATTTGGCGAGTTCCGAGAAAAACTGAATCTATAGCAATCTCTACTAATTATAAAGATGCTTTGTGTGATGCTTAAGTGATTTACTTTTCATTGTTGCAATGAAATTCAAACCGTTTTCATTGTTTAAATAAATATTTAGTTGCATGTTTTTCTTCCATTTTCGAAATCTAAGGTATTATCCTATTAGAATTTACTTTCTTTTATTATTTCATCAATTTCTTTTGTGAAATCTCTAAAGCAAGTTCTCTACGATAGTAAATTTATTCGAAAACATATTCAATAAACTGAAAGATTATGGTTACTGTTGTGATGTCGTGGCCCAATGTTACCGGGGTCTGATCAGATATCAACGGACTTAAAGAAGTCACAGAAATTTAGCATACCAAATTTAATAAACTTCTTGAATATATTGCTATTTCACAGGTCAATATACAGATGGTATATACAATTCAAGAATGAAGAGAAACAAGTCCCGTACATAGATCGCGAGAATCAATAAAAATCGTAACTTGACTCATACTTTTTTCCATTGTTCCGGGTCACCAACGGTGAGTATACTCGGAGATGCAACTTTATCGTAAAGTTCAGGAACTATGAGAGTTCAGCAGTCAGTCGTAACTCAGGGCGAGTGATGGAAACACGGAGGATCGGTATGTAACAACGAGGTTGCACGAACGCTCGTTAGAATGCCTCAATCTACCAAAGGGACGCTTCTAGCCAGCCTTGACTAGTGAATACTCAGGATGAGTAAGAAAAATACCGAGGGTCGGTATATGAAAACGAGGTTGCACGAACGCTCGTTAAATTAACGCAATCCTCCAAAGGGACGTTTCTATTAAATGCGACAGCTCACCATAGGAGCTTGTACAGCCAAAAATTTGGCTATAATCACGGGATCAAAAATACTCCCGTTTCATCTAAGTTTCGGATCTCGGAAAACAACACAACGGAGTTAGCTCTCCGCTCATTAGCTCTATCTCATTGTTCTTTTTGTCTTTTCTTTCTTAAGCACTTTCCCTCAGAGCCCAGGGAAGTGGCTGATGAATTATTTCTCGGTGATTCGCCCTCCAGTTCGACAAATCACACAACCGCAGTCGTGAGCCTCCCTCCCTGGTGTTGATTGGAAGCGGTCAACTCTTGCCCGGACGTCTTTGTCGGCTACACGCGTGTGGCCTACTCAAACGGTACCGCACTCACTACCTGGACCCTTCTAGGCTTGCATAAGGCCGGGTCGTTTTTAATACTCTTACGTTTCCTCTTGCGTCGCTCCGGGGACTTCCTTGTGTGATCCTCACTGCCGTGAGAAAGACGAAGGGGAGACGTCACAACTCCCCCTAGAAAGGAGTTTTTCGATCCTAAGGAGAAAAATCAACTTTACACACATGACTTGTTCACACTACTAACAGACAAATCACAGAGCTATTTACATTAAATATACTCTTTCTAATATTTACAACGCAAGAAATATAAAAGAAAAAAATCTGAAATAAAATAATTATTTACTTTTAAAACACAAAATTCCTACATTAAAATTTAGGATAAAAGAGAAAGTTAAAAAAAAGTCGCGTTTTAATTTTTTTCATCGGCATTTTTAATCTAGCTAACAAGCTGCTGGACGGAAATTGCTGCCGCGCCATTTTAATGTTGAAATCAAGAGCATATTTTTCAAGAGGAAAAAGAAAGTGAAGTTGGTCAGATGTTTCATGATACGGACAGTTGTTTGACTTCATTAGGATTGTTCATGTAGGCAACGAACAGAGGAGGTGTAAAGCTACTAAAAGAACACGGGTTAAATGTCTACCACAATTTAGAATGTGAAATTGCTCTCTTAAGCGAAATTATGCTTAAGAGATTAATTGATTTTATATTCAAGGCAAACAAGCTACTCGCCGAAGGCGGATACTCAAAAAGTAAACGGAAGAGAAAATTAAAATATTTAACAACCACTTTAAAGCAATGCTTAATGCTTAAAGCAGTATTGTCATCAAACACCACTATTTGATGTAAAAATATTCAGTCAAATGTATTACTTCCTTTACTGGATGTACTATGTGAGTAAGTTACTGCTAGCTTCAGATGACTATTCTTACCCAATGCAAATTAAACACGGCTTGTTCTTGTGAGTTTAGTTATTAATACTGCACTGTATGACTTTAAAAAGATGTTGTGTACATATATTGAAATAAATGTAAGGAATACATATAAAATTATTCAAAAATTTAATTTTCAAATTAATATTTAACTAAAATTAAATTAAAAAGTAAATAATAAATTTAAATTCCCTTTCTAAACAACTATCCTTCTTCAAATAAAAATATAGCAGGTAAAAGTTTTTATGTTAAACTAGTCCTTGTACCCGCAGCTCCGCTCGCCTTCGTTCGCGTTTATCTAACTAATCCTTACTCATAATACCTAATTAATTACTACTTTAAAAGGCTTCGAAGAAACAACACTTTTGGTCTTCCACTTTAGAGCGTCTATGTAAAGATTGCTTGGAGTTCTCATTCCAGAACATGCCGTGGGAGAAACAAACTTACGGCAGATTTATTTGACATAGTACACTCATCCCATATGATAAGTTTGCAATTTTTGGACAACCGTCTTATCAGATTTTTCGCTTATACTGCATATGGGATTCTCAGTGTGAGCTAAGACCAGAGGTAACTGTAGCAGAGAATGTGCTGTGAGGTTACCATCCCAAAGTCTGATAGCTATTCTTGATGGAGCAACTGCAAGAGCTATATGATAGTTAGATTGAATTTCAGTAAGGATCAAATTAATTCAAAAATGTTGTTTCAGTTTTACATGAGATTTCAAGTAAGAGAGGGTTCACCGTCCTCTTCAGTAATCAAATTCACAATTACTTCATGAGCTGTTGGCTGATCATTTGTTGGTCAAGGTTTATTTGTTCCCACCATATCTTGTAAAACTATCACATCGTAGTTTGTAATATGAAACAAATTTCTGTTCAAAGCACCGTATGTAGACTTGTAGACATGGGTAATACACGCTATAGCAACCTTTTCCCACTGATTGATAAACATCTTAATATCAACTGCTTCTAAAAACCTACAATTACGAAATTCAGCATCGCTAAAATAAATATTCACAACGCAAGATGCAACGTACTCACCATGGAATGCCAACGTGAATAATTTTGGAAAATATGTTCGGTTGGGTTTATATTTTTGTGAAAATATGTATAAAATGTGTGTTTTGTTTAAATTTTGTGATCCGCATTCACACCCTACTGTATTAAAAGCCTTAATATCCAAATGATATGACAGTAGTGGGTAACAGGGAAAATTATTCATAAATTCTAGATGCTACGAAGGTAGAAGGAGACCAAACACTTGTAGTTAGAAAATTTAAAGATAAAGGAAATGAAAGTGGAATTGCACAAAGAAGGTAAATTAATTTTAACATGAACAGAAACACGTTAGAGATTAATAAGTGAAATAGATTTGAAATGACAACAAACAAAAACGTTATAAATTGTGCTTAAAATAATTTTTAAAAATGATTAAAAGTCAAAGAGATAGTGGTTCAAAAGTGAAACATGTGTCGTTGAGAAGCTATCTTTTTTATTTTTAAGACGGTTCAAAAATAATTTTCGTGTGATGATATGTTTTGAAATTACTGCGGAAAAACTTCAAAAATTACCCATTTTACTTCTGCTGGAAACTTTTTAAAAGCGTAATTAATCCTTTCAGGTGCGAAGGAACATGTGTACCAGATTTTTCCTAAACAGACATTGCATGTTTTAGCTATAGATTCCCAACATAATATTTGGATTTTGAGTTCTAATGATAAGAAAGCATGTGTTAACAGGGAAAATAATGCCTGAAATATAGATATTAAGAAGGTAAAAAATGAGGCCACAAAACCTGTAGTGAAAAAAATGCAAAGGTTCCCTTTTTGTCAGTTGATAGGTTTTAAAAAGTATAATTTTAAAGGTGGAGCTAGAAAATAGACTATGCAATAAAATCTGATAAACTAATAAATGAACTATCATCTTATTCAATGAGATAAATTTTTAAAAAGCCAATCATTTAAAAGACATATAAGCATTAAAAATGTAAAAGTGTTAATTTTTATTAAAGAGAAAATTAAAGCGAACTATACAAGAAGTTGCAAAGATTTTGAAAACCAGTGTTTAAATTTAATTTACCGCACGCGCATATTAAAAGCGGAGAAATTTTTCGTGAGAAAGTGAAAATGTCTACAGAAAGCAATTTAACATCTGCAAAAAAAAGCACGCGAGTGGCAGATGTGATTAGGTTTAAGAACGTAACAATCCAAAAAATTCTTACAAATTGCGCTTCAATTAATTTTTAAAATTAATTATAAATGAGAAACAAAAGACATACAGAAATGGAACAGGTATCACTGTAAAGCTAATTTTTTAAATTGTAAGAGGGTGTAAAAATAGTTTCTGTGCGATGATATGTTCCAAAGTTATGGAAAAAGTAATTTCCTGATTATCGCGTATGCACTCGACGGAATGTCAACCGAATTTAAAAACAATTCGGCCCAATTTTAATTTTTGATTGAACATTTCTAAGTCCAAGAAGCTAAATTCGCGGGATCACGAAACCAATTATCGACAGAAAGCAACTGAAGCTTAACATTGATAAAAGCTCGTGTTATTAAACAGTGAAATATAAAAATATAAGGAGCTAGAATCGAGTGATCACAAAACCAATGCTGATGTGGAAATATCCACAGAAATCAACTTAACTTGAAGCGAGCGTGTAAGCTATTTGGTAGATTCCTTATATGAAGTCTGCCTATTACAATGATTCTCATGACACGACTACCGGAAAATTTCTGCAGATCTTCGCCGAACATAACCCCTAGAACCCAAAACCACCCCTCGTTAAAAAACTTATATATATATCCCACACAGTACAAAACTTACTGAGGACGTACGAAATGCCTCCATAACCTCCTTAAAGCCTCCCGGGAGAAAGAGCAGCTTTCTTGCTCATTGTCACGATGAGCGGGGCTGGAGACCCTGACAACGTGCGTAGTGGAATTTCTGATCGATGTGCCTAGCGGGAGGCTTTCAAGACAAGCTTCCGTAGACGATACATCAATGGATATTTTGAAGATGACCTTCCCTAAAAAATGCGTTACTGGATGTTTTGCAGATGAGCTTACTTAGAAGATGTCTTAATGGGTATATTGAAGATTAATAACATGTAAAATACATCTGAATCATTAATTGCAGAATGGGAACATGTCACAAATACTAATTTTACAAAAGACAAAAGTCATTTAATATCATTCTTGGTGAAGCAAAGTCTGATTTTTTTCTAAAATAAGAGGCCGTCTTCTAATACACATTATACATACATTTTCCGCTGAGGTGAGAAAATATTTCACTAAACAAAACATTAAATTGCAATAAAAAAAACCTTCATTCAATGAGCATGAGTTGTGAAACATATTTTAAGAAGTGTATAACATTAACCTGCGAGTAAGTGAAAATTTACTTTGGAGTTGATTTATTTATTGTACTTAAGTTGGATAATCATAGTTTTAACATTTGAAAAAGATAATGTGGTTGAAATATTTGATGAAACAAAACTTTATTGTTTCGTCGAATATTTCAACTGCATTATCTTATTATTTTGACAACAATAAAGTTAATCCCTTAAGTTTGATTTTCATGACAAAAATGGAAAACATTGTAGCAAATCATAAAAAATAAAAAAACAATTTTTAAAAATTTGTTGAAGAATGGAAAAATCGGAACAGATAATTTGATACAATTGAAAGACATATATTAATTTTTTTTATTTTAAGATTGTGTAAAAGTAATTTCTATGCGATTATGTTTTTGAAATTTATTACCGACAAAAACCCAACTTTTGGACTTTAATAAGCTAATTGAGATTTTTCTCTTGTTCCTAACGAGTCAAATTTCATCAATGTTGGACGAAAGATTATTGAATAAATAACATAGTTTGAAGAACACCTGCTCACAGACAGAAAATCTGCTTCATATTTCTACTAATAATAATGTGTGCTTTACAGGGCAGACTGATGGACTTAGATTAACGAAATTTGGCATAAGCATACTTTGTTGGTAGTTAATGTGCACCTTGGAGTCCTATGTAATTAAAATTTTTATTAGAATTTCAATTACATAAAAATTAAGCCAACTTTCGACATTTTTCCATAATAACTTGCGAGATATTTGCAAAATAAAATTAAATTTTACACCATCAAAAAATACAAAATTGCCTTTTCAATGATATGAATTAAATTGCTGTACAGTTTATTCATCTAAATTTAATAATTTTTTAAAATAATTTTTTATACATAGCTAGCCGCTTTCGGTGACCAGCTTGTTCTCCGGAAATATGGTTTTAATTGAATCTTGTATCATTTTACATTCATGGTTGCTTTAACAATGTAATTTTGAACTTCCTATTCTGCATGTGAATGACCTTATACCTGTTTTGTTCATTATCTACATAAATGACATCAATAGAGTCTAATAACTGACCATGCCATGCAAAATCTAATTGCATGTTGCTGGGGACATCTTCACCTTCTTATTTCTCTTGCAAAAAAAAATCGAATTTAACTTTAAAATGGCGAACCGCATTTTATGACCAGTTTATTTTAACTGAATTTAAACATGCCTAAAAAATAATGAAGACATATCAACCATAACCATTCATGTTATTGAAAATGTTTCTTAATATACATATCATCTTAGAGAGCTTGATTTACAGATTGCATAAAGACTTTCATGAAATTATATATGAAAGCAAAATGTATTCATATATTACTTCAAATTCCAACACTAAAAGACAAACACGCAATTAAATACTTGTTTAAACAATGACAATGGTTTCAATTGCGTTGCAACAATGAAACGTTTTGTTGTTGTAAATTATGCCAAAAAATATTTTTAAACGGCTATTAAAATTTGAGAAAAAATTATCCGGCTAAACTAAATCTTAGAAAATATGAAGAGAGAGGCTCATGCACATTTAGTATACGTTAGTTATTAAGCGGTTATTAGCATTAGACCTATACTCTTTCACACGCTTGGCGGGTGACAAATTTATCCAAAATTCACTAATTTTTAGGCAAATCCGTTGTTAAAAAATCCCTTTGATAAAATAATGAGAGCATGGAATTTATTTAATTACATTTGGTGGCAATCTTAGCTAAGCGGTTTGCAAGTTCCACATTGACGAAGCACTTCTTCTTTGTGACGAGAGCCTTCCCTGGCTTTCCAGTATACTTCGACTCAGATGAGACGGAAAAGACTTTGAATTAAGAAATTTAATTTTAAAAATCTTATAAGTTTGCATTTTATTTTAGTATTTTTTAATGTTTGGATAGAAGACAAAATCTTCGGGATTTTGACTCCCTTCTTCAAGGCGCACCGTACACCAAAATTAAATTCTAATAGTTCGCTCTACAAAGCAGGATTAAAAGAGTTCAAACTAAAGTAGGGTATTAGTAACAGCATAGCATATTATTTTTAAAGATGCACACCAAGAATTCAACTTTGCCACCAATAACATGGTATCACGTGTGTATATATTTCATAATTTAAACAGAATCTAAATGAATAAATTACACGCCAATAGGGTTAAAACCAATTTCAAGAGTAATATAACGAAAACATGATTAAAGTTATTTGATTTTAAATTCCTTAGATTAAATTTTTCTTACTGGTTTTAGCAACAACGAAGAAATGCCTTCCATTAGTAGGACATTTCTTGTAAGAGTGACAAAAAGAATTTTTTGAATGATTTGGATTTTAGTGATTTGTACTAATATTTTATTAGTTTTTCATTATATGGATATCATAGACAAGATAATTTTCTGAATATCTGAAATGGTACAAAAATCATTCTTATGAAATGAATTTCGGAATATATCGCAGGAAACACAAAAATCTTGCTCAAATTTTAATAACTGAAATTTTAACTGACTTTAGGACTTTGAAAAGTTGAAAGGGATTCTCCTCGTTTTCAACAAGTGCCAAATTTATCAAGATTGGGCAAAAACTGTAGATTTTTATAAAAGACGAAAAAAAAAATTAATCTTTACATGTATAGAACTGAAATGTTTTGATGGAACAATTTCACATACGGCAGTTGAAAACAAGAAATTTTATATGTTTAGTGTAGAATAGCTGT
Source organism: Araneus ventricosus (assembly GCA_013235015.1). NCBI lineage: Eukaryota > Metazoa > Arthropoda > Arachnida > Araneae > Araneidae > Araneus > Araneus ventricosus. The sequence continues at coordinate 9,439 of BGPR01005947.1, read as the reverse complement.
ATTTTATTTTTTATGCAATAAAATGTAGCACGAAGTACTATAGTGTAATTCGATTTTCTGCTTCTGATCAGGGTTTTGCATGCAGATGTCTACAAATAAGAAAAGAGAATGTATGTGTAGTGTGTCTGCCTATTTATTCATGTTTTAGAGCACGTTGAACCTAAGGTCACCAAATTTCGTACAAATATACTATAAAAGACTTCATAGAGATCTTAATTTTAATTAATTATAAATTAAGAAGAATTTGAAATTTTTTCACCGATAATTTCCAAAAATATAATCACATCTAAAATTTTTACATATTATTTAATTTCAAAAATATTATCTTTAAAATGATGCCAGCTTAGTTGGTGCTCAATTTATTCCTTAATTTTGAAATTAAAAAAATATTTGTAAGCATAATTTTAACAATAATTTGCAGCATTGTGATGAAAGACAATCAACTTTCAATTCATAAATCTAGTATTTCAACAAAACAAACAAAGGCATAATTTAAAAGTTTATTTTCATCTTACGATATAAAAGCTTCCTTTGATGGATTAAAATCTAATAAATTGCATTCCATTTTTGTTGTTTCACCAGTTTCTTAGTCCAATTATTTTCTTTTTTAGTTACTTCAATTAAATTTACTTTTTAGACCTATTCAATATATTATTTTGATAGATTTACATTTTAGAAATGATCTTAATACCCATCTTTCCACTTACGGTAACTTACGGTAAGAAAATTTTACCTGGAGATTATTTTATTCATTTTGTGTTTGATTAGGTTAAATATTCACTCTATAATTAGGTTAATATAGTATAAGTCACTAATTTCATTAGATGCAGCACATGCTGCATCAAAAATTGGTTCAAATACTAATATATTCCCTAACCACTGTTTTTAAATTTTTAATGCGTTCAGCTTACCAAAAATTAAATATGTTGGTGAATTTAAAGTTGCCTGATGCAATTAAATTCATATAGTTAAACGAGCTACTCTCTCTCTTTGCTGCATAAAAACAGGAATACCCTCCCCCATTATTCGTCACAAAAGTAACACCGAAATCTTTTTGTTCTTTTACAGCTTTGTAACTTGCCCAAATAAGCCCCCCCATAGACATAAATACAAAAAAAGAGTGAGTGACCCACTGCATAGAAGCCATTCGATCAAATTACAGGATTCCCCCCACCCTGGTAACAGTTTCTTTTGTCCATCAAGCATGTCATTTCGCCATCTCCAAGGCCGCTATCTTCTTGCGCAGAAGGGTCAACTCTTCCTTTTTGCCGGGGGCGATGTGAGTATTCTGCCTCGACTTTGCACAGAAGTTGTGTGAGGAACTATTGCATTTTAGTTTGTTTGGTTTAGACAAGCCGCATCATTTAGACCCGATGCACACCAGTCGATTTCTGTCGTTGAGCAATAAAATATTACAATAGTAACCCACGTGCCTCCTTTGTAGCTCCACATGGGACATATGGGAATGCCTTGAAAAAAATTTAGGCTCTCAGCTGCATTGCACATTCCCGACTGACTTGATGACATCGGGAGTGCTACTGACACTCACACCTTTGAGCGGCACTATCTTTCTTCCCTCCCCAGGAGAGGGAACTTTTAGTATGTTATCAAAAAGCCCTTTTCAAAACTATATGATTACATCTTCTTTTTTTTATATCTGTTCTGGGACTATTATATACAAATTGACTGTATTATTATAGACAATAGGAATGACGTTTGTTTATAGAAAATTACGTCTGAAATATTTAACAAATTTCAATGCTCTATTTTTTCTGATTAAAATAACAACATTTAATTGTTGGTTCTTTTCAAGAGAGTGGGTTTCAGTATCGCGCATAAAAAATCAAAAGTAATATTTAAAACTATTTTTAAACTAAATAGCAAAAAATTATGAGACTTTTTTATTAAATCTAAATCTTCTTTCGTTATAGGATAGGCAATTTCAGAGGCGGTCCGAGGTAATTTTACCAACCGGGCAAAGCAACAATATGGCGCCCACACACATTCTATTGTGTCTGTATTCTAAATGCTAAAACAACTTTTACATAGAAATGTGCATATTTAGCATGCAAATATGATTTAATAATATCATGGTGAAAGTTTTTGAACTTCAGATATATTTAAGATTATATATATGGCTTATTGAAAAACTAAAATAATATATTCAACATATTTATTTAAAAAATAGTTTATTTTATTTTAAAGCAGTATTATAAGTTCTGTTCAAAAATTAACTTTTCTTGCTTTTTATCCGTAAAATTTCTTCTCAATTTCAATGTTCTGCAAAAAGACCCGTTCCACTGTCATGTTTGCTAAGCCAACTAGTTGGTCTTAGAACATAGTGGATTGTAGATACTGTGAGGTCCCCAGAGACCGCCGATTCCCACGAGACCACGAGAAACCAGACCTCCAACGGACCAGCCGAAAGCGAAGAGAGAAAGGAGGCCGCTTGTCGTAAAAATGATCCTGTATTAGATAACCGGAGGGGCTTGAATGGATCGCGCTGAGAGACCATTTGAGCAAGATCACCCAAGTTGACCGCCAAAGAGAACTCATTACGTTGTGGCTCCCTCCAATGATGAAACGGCGAGGGGAGCGCATGTTTGTGGTTGGTGAAATTCTTCGTCACCCGAACAAATCATGGATACTTAACCTTTCGGCCACTCCTCAGAGGGCATGTTCAATGGGGTTTTTTAAGTTGGAATTTGGAAGACGAAAGGGACTGGACTGGAAGATCGGAGACTCGAGAAGAGTAGCTTGAGACGAGTTTGAATTCGGAGTGTGAATCCGATTCGAATCTCGATTCTCGTGAGCGATTTTTGAAGTCAGAGGCCTCCGCCTGAGACTCTGTACTTGTTCGGGCGCCTAGTCCGTGGAAACCGATAGCCAACCCTTGGCTGAATAAGCTCTTCGAGAGCTGGAAAGCATTTTAGAATTCTCGAAAGTGAGTGCGCAATACCTCACTGCAAATTATCTATCTTGATAAGTCACATAACTTTTGGAAGTTATACCAACGTTTGAGCGGTAGAATCCCTCAGACTCCTACTTCCGGTCATCGGACTTTGAACTCGCCTTGAGTTGAACTCTACTGAACTTTATCAGTTTTCTTACGAGATAACTAACCGTTAAACTGCGATTGATTCCAGTTTGAACTTTTGACTAGACTCTCGCTATCTCATCCTGAGTTATACAGATTTTATGAATGATATTAGTTTTGTACATCTTTTGTAAAAAGTCCATTAACCAGGAAGACTTAATTAAAATTAATATCCTTTATTGCTGTGTCTTGTGATATCTAATCATAACCCAGTGTCACTGGGCTAAGACCCTACAATACGTTTCGATAAGTTTCAGTTTAGAAAAACTTCTTTCGCCAGCAGCTTCAGTTACTAGGATAGTCAGAGAAACATTTAAATCCACTGAAAGATTTGGAAAATTTGTAGCAACCCTGTTCATATTGAAGTAAGTTAGAATCTTCAACAGCTGGTCACTAGGTCTGGTAGTAGAATTAACATGACTAATATTTCTTGGTAAAGTTAATTGGAAACCATGTACATCATTATGATTACTATCACTCAAGGTCAAATGAAAGTCTTTGAACATGCCTAAGCTTTTATCGAGTTTCGCGTCCTTAATGTTAGATAAAACCATTTTTTGTACAGCGTTTAGTTCTTCGAAACGTTCCTGCAAAGTTTTGATTGTAACGTCCAGAATAAAAAAATAGAAGCAAAATAGAAGCTTTGCTTGAATCTTCTTTGGAGGATCTTCGTCTAGTTTCAGAATCATATTCTTTCTTTCCTTTCAGTGTTCGAACTTCTGGTTCTTGAAATTCTGCTTCAATCTGTTACAGGGGCCACATGCATCAACCAAAGCATGTTGAAACCCCTTTTCTGATCTCATTTCTACCATAGCTTGTCTTGTTTTTTCAATCATTTCTACAGCACTAGACACATCTATATTTTCATTCTGAAACATCTTTTTTATGACATAGACCTTAAAGAGATCCAGTGCTAAATGACAAGACTAGCAACAAACTTAAAACTTTTAACCTACTCTTTCCAAACTCACGACAAGATTTTTGGCTAATTCATCAGTTCTTTTATCTATCAATAACTCCAACAGAGTGACCGCGATTGACTTAAGAGCTTGCCCGTTATACTGGGTACGTGTTTCTTCAAGACTGTCCGATGATGAGTTTCATGATGCAAAAAAGTTGCAAATTTGTTGTAAAATACTAAAGATTCCACAACGTCCAGACAGGGTAGAGGAGCTTCGCTAAGAATTAAGTTTAGGGAATGGGTAGTACATAAGACAAAATGCCCGAGAGTTGATGTTCAGGATTCTGTTTGGACACCTGGAATTTTTTCTTTCATATTGGCCCGATTATCATAGCTTTGGCAAATCATATTTTTCAGTGGACTTTCTTCTGTTCCAGCTGTACTAAAAGCTTCTCTGCTAAATCATCACCGATTCAATGTTCTATTGGAATGGATCCCAAAAAGTGCTTTTTCATGGAAGGTTCTTCACCTGTAAGCACCATACAAATCTTATAACAAATGTCATCGGCCCAACGTGACTTCAGTGCGGTGTGCAGCCAAGACGTTTAGAACATCTCACATGTCTTGATGATATTCAGAATAAGGGAAAGGGCGGCCTATTCTAAAGGCAAATTAATTTGCCATTTCTTCGGAGCTCTCATGTCTATTGAACCATTTTCTTCTCCTTCACGCTCCCGTTTTGGCGTCACGGGCAGTTGCCCGGTTTGCCCGGCCCTCTGACCGCCTCTGGGCAATTTATAAATAATCAAACTAAATAGATGTTTAAAAAATATATAACACGGAAAACGGAAAACTGAAGTGGTCATTAGTAGAGATGTATATAACGCTTTGCCTATGTTATCTTGTGATCATGATAAGTAGAGTAATTTTGATTAGATTTTAACCGGCGAGACATATGTTGTAAGGATGGTGAAAATCTCGGCTAAGATCGTAGAAGGGCTATCCAGCTCAAAAGTGGTGGAAATTGTGGGGGATTGAAAATTTCATTTCCCCATAATTCACTTACGATTGAAGATAGAAAGAAAATTCAAATTAGACGAATAATTGTCTCATCATAACAAACAACTTTTGTGTTGAAACTTTTTTGATAGCTACAATTGCTTAGAAGTTATGAGCTAAAAAGTCATTTTCAATCAGCCGTTTTCAAAAGTCATTTTCAACCTTATCATAACGAACAACTTTTATACTGAAAGTTTTTTTACAGCTAGAATTGTATAGGGAATAGGAGCGGAAAAGCGATATTCAATCCCCACCACCAATTTATAATTTCCCAATTACTCCGTTACGATTGAACATAGAAAGAAAATTTCAATTAGGCGAAATATCACATAATCATAACGAACAATATTTATATTGAAAGTTTTTTCACAGCTAGAATTGCTTAGAAGTTATGAGCTGAAAAGGGATCCACCCGCCGTCTAACTTAGAGTGCGTTTTAACATATGCTAACATATGCACCTTTTTGAAAAGCTCCCATCAGCCACATTCGCTTCCTCTTTGTATACGGTAAACAAGCTGATATACTCGTCTTTGCTCCGGATTAAAATGCTTTCATGCCTAATATTTTTAATGTAAAAACTACTATTGTATAAAAATTATAATACACAAATTCCTTTTCTGATCTGAAACGTTTTTATTTATAAGGAGAATATCAATTGAACCAGACAATTTTAAAAAACATCCAATAGCTAATTTTATCCATAAATTATTATTTGTTATATAGATTCTTCAAATTTTGTTAAAAATTACTAAAGTAAAATAAAGGTTTTAATGAATATTTAGCAACAATTAAATTAAATAGTTAATTATTCATTAATTTAAAACATGAAAAGAAATCAAATCAATAGTTGGTCCTGATATAAATTGTTAATCGTTTAATTTTAAATTCTCTTTTAGCATTCGTCCAGAATTCTGTTAATGTATTCTGGCAACAGTTCTTCGTATTATTCTTATTCTCCAAAGATGAAGAATATTGTTATGGATTCTGTATAAAATTAATTTTAAAAACATTAAAATGAGAGAAACAAATTGTATGGAAATCCAATTTTTGTCACTGAAAAGCTAATTTTTTGAAATTCAATATTGTGTAAAAATAGTTTCGTGAGATAATATTTTCCATAGATATCGCGGAAAAACGCCTCGATTTATTTTTAATTAACTGAAATTGTAACGAACCTTTGGGCTTTGAAAAGTTGAGAGTGACTTGTCTTAAATAAAAAGGATGGAAAGTTTGGCTGAAATCAGTCCAGTGGCTTAGGAGGAGATCTGAAACATAAATACATAGCCACAATGACTTTTATTTATATTAAGATAAATCCTAACTATTGCTGATAAATACTATGAGCCATAAAGAAGCTTTTAGTGAACATTTCGTCATTAAATATTTAATTTTAACCCTTCAACCGGCTGGAACGTAGAAAGTCGCTCTCCGATGACTATTCTAAAACCGGCTCCGTCGCAGAAAGTCGCTCCTCAATAGTTACTCTAAAACCGGCTCCGACGTAGAAAGTTGCTCACGGTTTATCACCCGAAAACCGGCTCCGACGTAGAAAGTTGCTCACGGTTTATCGCCCGAAAACCGGCTCCGACGTAGAAAATCGCTACTGCTTTCCCCCTCGCTTATAATAGGCGAGGCGGGGCAGCTGCTTCTCAAGGTCGTTTTGTGGTTGTCACTGGCAATTAGAATTTGGGTGGTCACTTTTGGGGGAATAAACTTTTGAGGAAGAGGAATAACGTTATTCCTGAGAACCAGAGGTATATCAGGATTGCTTGGCGATGGTGAACAAGAACTTTATCATTGATTTAAATATTTGGATTTTTCACTACAAATTTAATATCGAGCAGAAAACTAGTAGAATTGTAAAATTGGCATAAATTTTCGTGAAACCAGGGAACTCTCTCATGTTTATAGCGATCATTAACATTTAATTGTTACTGGTTCACATGACAGGGTTTGAATTTTCAAAACTTGCTTCATGAAATATGAAAAGTACATAAAAACTTTTAAAAGTGCTTTTATTAAAATGCAATAAAAACTATTTTTTTATTTGCAAGTCTTTAAAATTTTCTTTTGTCTAAATAATAAAAGCGCGGCAAATATTAATATAAATAAAAGTCATTGTAAGCATGTTCCACATCTCCTAAACCACTTGACCGATTTTAACGAAACTTATTATTTAAGTCAAGAGAAAGATTACTGTCAACTTTTCAAACAGCAAAAGTTTCTGAAACATCCAGTTAATTATTAATTGACACAAATTTTGCAATTTTACCGCATTAACTTCTGAGAAATTTATCCCCCACGAGAAATATTTTTATACTATCCTAAAATTCTAAATTTCTACCTTTTCAATGATACCAACTTTGTGGCAGTTTTCCATCAGATTTTATTCCTTTTTAAAATTTAATTTAAAAATAATTGAATAGATGCAGACCATTTTGAAATTAGCAAATTTATAGATACTTCATTGCTAGGCAACGGTCCCAGCTAAAAAAAATCTGCAAAAAATCTGCAGAAAAAATATATGTTCCAAATACCTGCAGATTTTTCTACAGTCAAGGTTTAATTATTAATTTCAATTATTAATTTAATTTATGAATCAACTTACTTGTACGACGGACTTCAAGCTCATCCTGTCTGGGATTCGAACCCGCGATCCTACAAGCAGGCGCGCTATAGGCAGTTGTCCTAACCACAAGGCCACGTCGGCATACGCGAGGTGGGGATAAATTAATCTACTTAAGTTATAGCGTCACCATGGCTATCGTGGCGCCATCTAGTGGTGTAAAAATCAACCAAGGTCAGAATACTTTTTCAAAAGTCGTAGAGATGTGTAACAGATGAGATTAGTAATATTTTTGTTCAATAATTTAGATTCTCAGTTTCAATAAATTCGTTTTCACCTTCTATCTTTCTGCTAAGCCTTCTCTCCATCCAAAGGGCGAAAGCTCCACTTTTCCTTTCTTTTTCGAGGAAAATAGCTAGTCAGAAAGACAGTTGGAAGACTAATTGGAAATTAATTAAGTTATGGGGTAAAAGTTTAAAATGGTGAAACCTCAAATATTTATTTTAAAGATTAATTTAGAATTCATTGTATCAGTGGCATATTTAAAAAATTTAGTCCTAAGACATTTTTCCATTGGGAAATTTTTTGAAACTCCTGTCTGCTGTAGAATTAAACAATAATGATAATTACATTCTAATTTTGTTTTACATCCATTGGAAAATAGAGCTGCAATATTAGAGAATATGGTGCAAAATACGTATTTAGACAAATTCAGATATTATGAAATTGCAGTTAAATCTTCATAAAATCAACAGATATTGGTCGAGTTTAATGATTTTGTGAAAATATGCTAAATAACTGCAAAATGAATTAAAGACAAAATGCAAAGTCTTACAAAATCTACAGGATATTTAAAGAAAAAATAAAAATAAATTTTTAGCAGATTTTATGTTGATTAAATTGAAGAAAAAAATCCAGATTTTTTTGTTGTCTTACAAAATCTGCAGAATATTTAGAGAAAAATATAATAGGATTTTTTTTGCAGATTTTCTGCAGATTAAATTGAAGAAAAAATAGATATTTTTTCTGTCTTCAAAAAATCTGCAGAATATTTAGAAAAAAATATAATAAGAAAAATTTTTGCAGATTTTATGCAGATTAAATTGAAGAAAAAATGCAGATTTTTTCTGTCTCCAAAAAATCTGCAGAATATTTAGAGAAAAATATAATAACAAAATTTTCTGCAGATTTTCTGCAAATTAATTTGAAGAAAAAATGAAGTTTTTTTTTGTCTTCAAAAAATCTGCAGAATATTTAGAGAAAAATATAAGAAGAAAATTTTCTGCAGATTTTCTGCAGATTAATTTGAAGAAAAAATGCAGATTTTTTCTGTCTTCAAAAAATCTGCAGAAATCTTTAAGAAATCTTCAAAAAAAGAAATTTTCTGCAGATTTTCTGCAGATTTTTTTTAGCTGGGGTGTGACTTCGAACTACTAAACCTTTATTTTTTAACCACAAAAAATTAAAAATTAATCAATATTTTGTCATTTTTCGGCGATATCTTTCCAAAATATGAAGTCACAAAAATACTTATACTCAATTTTTAAATTTTAAAAAACTAAGCTTTTCACTGACACAAATTTCATTTGTGTTTCATTTATTTTGTTCACTTTTTTAAAAAATTGACAAGATTAATATTTACACACAGTGTGCAAAAATATGTCCATGTGTGTGTGGGAGGATCATTGGAAGCGCACAGCCTCAAGGGGCTTTAAATCTTCCAATTCAAATTGTAATATAAGTGATTAGTGGCATGATATAATTGTTTGCACCTAATTAGAGAATTTACGGACATTTAATTTTAAAAAGGACAGG
>BGPR01005946.1:49108-86538 GCA_013235015.1 Araneus ventricosus | reverse complement strand
CGGATTTTGTCCAAAATTTGATAGAAACCTACAAATTATATTTAAAGACCACATACCAAATTTCATCCCCGTAGCTCTAATAGTTTTCAAGTTATCGTGTCCACAGACAGATATGATTCCCAAATTGTGTTTTTCGGACTCAGGGAGGTCTAAAACACGGAGATTCGTCAAAATCTCGAGTTCGAATTTTTTGACGATTACAATACTTTCTCTTTGTATACGAGAAAGTAAAAATTATTTTATAATTCTGTTGCCTGATTGAATAAAATTCACTGAATAAACCACTGATGTAAAAAATCTCATTTAAAAATTATATATATCTTAGAGAAAACAGTTCTTATTCGTTCCCTTTTTATAAACTGCTGATTCAATTAACATTATATTGTAAATTATATATTAGAGGTCGATCTCAGAAAAATGGTGTACAAACAAAATATCTACAGATTTTTAACTCAAAATCTATCAATTTATACCTCGTAGTCCATGAAAAGATTAACATATATGAGCTGATATCAAAAGGTGTATTCGCTTCAAGAGTGTTGCTGTGCTGGTTTATAATCTCAATGAAACATGCTGAAGAGATAATTTATCTTTTAAAAATTATCTCAACTCTCTTTGTAATACAGTAGAGTCCCACTAATCCGGACGATATTTAAAAGAAAAAAGCAAGATATACTAATTTTAGTGAGAGGGCAGTACTAATAATAATGCGCGCATTTTGTTACTAAGCTGTGTTAATTAAGCTGTAGGAAAATTCGTATGTATTTATGAAAAAAAAAAGTATTTTACCCATACTGATAATTTTTAAATTTGAATCTTCGAACAGTACCATTTAATTTTAGTAAAATTGAATATCCTGAATACCATGAACACTTATAAATTAAATGCATTATTTAAATTGCATTTTCTCGAATACCATTCGAAGATTAAAGTTTAAAAAATATCAGTTTGAGCAATAACCCTCATCATTTAGCTTCTCTTAAAGAGAAATTGAAATTCATCTCAGTGAAATGCCAACAGCTTTCTGAATTTTAAAGGGATTCAACTGGATTTTTTTTTTAAAGTTGCTCTATATATAGGCTTGCCAGACGTCCCGGTTTGACCGGGACAGTCCCGGTTTTCAGACAAAATCCCGGTGTCCCGGCCGGTTTACTTCACGTCCCGGTAAAAATTAAATTTGATTACAGATCACCAAAAAAGTCTAAAAATAATTATCTGCGAAGGATTATTTAGGATAATTACTTTGTTATATATTTCACTGTACTGTATGAAAAGCGAAAACTATAGAAAAGTGATGGTCTGCTAATAAATAATATTGTCATCGTATCGTCTTGTCTCGCCAATCGTGACCATGCGCGATGCGAGATTAGGCACTAAGGGGTGTAGCTTTAGCGCCAGAAGAACGCTGAACAGTTTTCATGGGTCAATCTGACCAAAACAAATGCTGTTGATTAGGAAAACGCCGAAACTTCTGCTGAAATTATTAATAGCAGTCTTCTTGATGTACCCGATATGAAAATAACCAATGATCAGCTGTTTGACGAAGTTGTGCTTGCTAAGGAGTATTTGCAGTCAAATTGGGAACAGTGGAAGCAAGAAGACACTACCAGAGATGTGATCATTTCAAGTGAAGAAAAATGGCTCAGGCTGTTTGGTCACTTCAAGGAGAATCACATAGCAGCCCCCAATCTGATCAAGATTGTTAAGTATGCCTTCTGCTTACCTGGGACATCAGCACCAATTGAGAGAGTTTTTTTCTTTGATGAACAACGCATGGACTGATGATAGGGGTTTGATGAAGGAATCTACGGTTAAAGGCTTGATGACATATAAAATTAATATCGGATTAGCTTGTGAAGATTTTTACATTAAGATTAAAAACAAAAAAAGACTTTCTAAAAAAATCCTAGCCAATGAAAAGTACATGTAAATATTGTTCAAATTTTTATTCCTCATTCAAAGTGTTTCTTCTTACTTAAGTAACTTATAAATATTAACATGTAAGAAATAAAATATTTAAATTTATATGCTTGTGTCATTTATTATTACCCCTGGTTTAGGTTCCTAATCAGTAACCATTTATCCATAGCATTGAGAATAAACTACCCTCTAAAACACTCTAAAACCCAGCCAAGGGTGTGTACCCTTGAATACCCGAGACGCTGGGGGGCATTCCGGTGTCCCGGTTGAACATTTCAGAAATCTGGCAAGCCTATCTATATATCTGGCTTTGAAGTTATGAAAGAAAAATTCCGCTGCGTCTCGCACATGCGTAGTAAAAAATTATTTAGTACAAACACTCATATTTCCTTTAATATTCAACGTATTTACTTCAAAGTTTAATGCAATACTTCTGTAACATATTGTCAAGTGTTCTGCAAATTTCGAATAATTTGAATGAAAACTCTGCATGTTATAAGCAAAACACATGCCGAAAAATTTGGGATTTTTTAAAGAAACATTTATATCTTCCCGAATATTTGTGCTATCTTACGAAAATGCATATAAATATTATGCACATTAAATCATAACCATTGATAAAAGCTTTCTGTGAAACAGGATGGGTGAAACTCCATTTTCGCCTTCATCCCTTTCTGGTGGTCCCCCTAATTGCCCTCGTGACCGAATCTTCATTGTAATATGTATATGATACTCTATTGAATGTCACACGATTCTCTAGAACTTATTTCTAAACATAGTTTTCGTATTAATTATAAATTTTTCGCATTTTACGAAATGTTCCTTAACTTTTGTATGCCAGTGTATTTTTAAGATGAGGAATTCATTTGACAAACGAATCCAACTTCGTTTTGGTAATGAAATTAGATGCATATTTCCTTTAACTGGAAATTGCATCAAATATTTTTACTCATCTAGTACAGTGGTGCGCAAACCGTGGGTCGCGAGAAAATTTTTGTGGGTCGCTAAATTCAAAGAATTTATTTGACAATAAAAAAAATATAAGTCTTTCCTGCAAAAAAACGTGGTCTGGGGGTCGCAGCAAAATTTTACACTAAGTGAGGGGGGTCGGAAATTAATATAGTTTTCGCACCACTGATCTAGTAAGATCACGTTCTAATTACTATAAGCATCAATAATATAGGAGAATCTTTTTCCCATGTATTTAATATCTTGCAGGTGTGGAAAAGTCCCTGCGGTGAAGTGTAAATGCTTCCATCTGCCAGGAGAAAGTAATCGTTTCTCGTTTCACATTCTTTCTTTGGGTTTTATGACTGCTAATGGAACCTCCCCCTAAAGGAAAACGAGTTCCCCCACAATGTTACTCCCCAGAAAAATTCCCTTTATTTCTGTTTATATTCTTCAAGCACAAAACCCCATTTCCTATTTGTTTTTAAATGTACTTGCTAGATAGTTGTCATTACTTTTAATATTAAAGATTATTCAATAAAAAGTGCTAACTAATGGTTAAATTCTATAGTGTAAAAATATTATCTCATAAACCTTTGCTTCCCCCTCCCCTTTCTACTGCTGTAATTTCTAGAATGTGTTTCAAAAAATCACAGGAAGGGTATGACTAGAATGTAAAACATTTCTCTGTAGTATGAATTGTTGAAGATTAATAAGCAGGACATTTTTTTTTGTCTATCATTTCAAATTTTTATCAAACTTTAATCAACTCAATGAATACAAAGTCTGGAATTATGTTTAAATTAAAAAGTAAGTATTGCCATCAATAGTACCATTAGGAATGTGTCCACTTTTAGAAATGATCAAAGCAGCAGTGGATCTGCAATTTCTGTAAAAAGAGATAAAAATTCCTCCACAAACAAAGATCATGTCTCCCAGAGATGTGCCAACAATTAAATTCAAAAGTATCATTTGAAACTTTTAATGTTTTTAAACTCATTTCTTTCAAAAAAAAATTTTACTCACTGGCTGAAGATAGATGGGCTTTATCCTTATTAAAGTTTTGTTGAAATGTCAATTTTGTTTGTAAACTAATACTGTAAGTAATCAAAAATAATATTTGAAATTATTTAAATTACCTGTAAGTGAGAAATGTATGTATATGAAAAGGATATGAGGAATTGAACATAATTTTCTCTGAATTATTTATTATCGATTTCTTTCATGTAACAAAAAACAAAAAAGTTACTTTAAATATTTTATGGAAGTTTTTTGTGTGAATTTGTTAAAATAATAATTAAACAGTATTTATGGGCTGTTACAAATGTATTTCCTTTTATTGATGTATCAGTAAACTGACACAAATGAATATATGCATAAAGCTTTGATATTTGCATGAGTAATTGATTTTTTGAAAAATATTTACTTCTGAAAATAAAAGAAAATTCAGTCTGATATTTGTCTCTGACAATAAAAGAAAAGAGGTAACTTGGAATTAGAAGCCTGAAAGTTCATGATAATTATTAAAATACACACATGGCAAATTCTTAAAGAGGAAATTTAAACATTTTTTATGGGCTGACACAAATGTATTTCCTTTTATTGATGTATCAGTTAACTGACACGAATGAATATATGCATGGGGCTTTGATATTTGCATGAGTAATTGATTTTTTGAAAATATTTACTTTTGACAATAAAAGAAAAAAGCTAACTTGGAATTAGAAGCCTGAAAGCTTATGATAATTATTAAAATGCAGATAGGAAAAAGTCTTAAAGAGAAAAAAAACCCTTTAAAAAATCTCTCTCGTTTAAGCAATAATCAGAATATCTACAGCTAATTTTATTTATTTATTGTAATTAAGATCAAATTCATACTTCAAGAAAAATTTTAAAAGAGTTTATATTTGAGCAATTATTGAAGTGTAAGATTTTCTACTTTTGGACATCAATAGTAAATTTTAGAAAGAAACTCCTCTATCATGAGTTATCTAAACTTTGATGATGCAAATAAAAGTTTAGGTTTTTAAGAGATCAAATTAAACATTGAGTTAGTTATTTGGTTAAAATTCTCATAATTTAGTTAAGCAATTAATATGTTATACAAGATATTATTACAGTTCTTAGAACAGAAATTCGTTAGCTATTGCAGGACAAAAATATGTGGCTTTAAATTAATTGTTGGTAAAATAAAAGTTGAAGGAGTTTTTAAAGAAAGTCTTTATGCCAAAAACTTAAATGGATAATCTCACTTGAATAGACCCTAAAAAGCAATTCAAGTACTAAAATGTGGATATCACATTTATAAGCAGGCAAGTCAATCTTTAATGTTAGAGAAAACAAAGCAACATTAATTGAGAAGCTATTGTTAAAAATGCTGAGGAACAAAATAAGAAACTCTTGTCTTTACATTCGCTCATTTAATAACAAACATTTGCTTTGTTTAACTTTAATATGCAAGTTATTTATTGCTTATCATAAGGATTTAGTTATGACAGTTTATACAAGTAAAGGGAATGGCAGTATATTATAACATAATTCTAATATTAGTTTGGTTGAAAAATTAAATATGATTAATTCATCTGCCAAACAAATCCAACTTCATTCTGATAGAGATTATATGTATTAAATTTAACTGGAAATTGAACATCTTAAATGTGGTATGTTCTTTAATTCATCTAATAAGCTTATCATAGAAAAACTGTAAGATTTTCCGTGTCTGAACAACTATCAGCATCAATATTATACAAGAGCTTTATTCCCAATGTATCATCTTGTGTCAGGAGAAAAATCTCTGCAGTGTAAATCTTTTTGTCTGCAATGAAAGGGTAATGGGAATCAGAAAAAAGTAAAGGTTTTTCCATTTCTCATTCCTGCTTTGGGTTTTACTATGACTAAATTCTTTTTAGGAATTGCTATGGCTCGAATATCCGCAAAAGGAAACAGATCAGTATACCCACAATGTTTCTTCTACTTCTGCTGATGAAGAACAAAAGCTATCAACACCGTTTCGTATAAATTTTGAAATGTTTACTTGACAGAAAATAGTTGCTATTAATTTAATATTTTCCTAAATAGAATTAACCTATGGGTACATTCGATAGTGTAATAATATATCTCATAAACCTTTGTTTTTTTACCCCTTTTAGAATGCTGTAATTGAATGTGTTTGAAAAAAAGGAGAGGGTAGGTGTGTGGTTATACTGTAAATAATTTCTCTGCAATATGAATTGTTAAAGCAGGACATTTTTTATTAATCATTTTCGATTTTTATCAAACTTGAAACAAGTCACTAAATGCAAAACCAACAAAATTTTTTAAGGTCCCATTAAGAATATTGTAAAATGAGTTAGAATTTATATTATTGTGCTTCAAATAGAAAATTACTAAAGCTATTATTCTCTTTCATAAATGCAGTTAAAAATAAAATATTTAGGAGTTTCAACTAAAATTGAAATAAAAAATGCATTCGACAATTCCTCAATTTAAAAAAGTAAAACTTTTTTAATAATTTGTTCGCGAGAGAAAAATTAAGATAAGAAATCGAATATTTTGCAAACTTGTGAATATGTGGAAATGCAGTTAAAATCCCTGAAAAATTGAATTTATTTCCAGTAACAGCACGCAGTTACAAACATCTTTCTTGTTTGACAAGAGAGTATTTTAAAAAAAAAGAATGACATTTATTTGTAATTGGCATAATTAAATCCCATACTGCATTTATTAAAGAATTGTTCAAATCAGGAAAGTTCTTTTATTAACAAAAATTTTACTTAATGTTTGGAAATCATTGTTTTCCTAACATCAAACTGAACAGTATGAATATCCTTTTGTATAAAATTAAGTAACCACTTATTTTACACAAAAAGATATTTTTAATCTCTTGTTACTAACCAAACTAAATTAAATAACCACTACTAAATTAAATAGCTTAACCGTTTGAGTGCGGCGAAGCGCTATTGCACTTCATTTTTATGTGCCGAAAATGCCGCCGCACTCAAACGGTTCATCAGATAATAAAAAATATAATATATTGCACATATTTTAATCCCACTTATAGTTTTATTGTTTTCAATGAAAAGGTGTCCTTTTTTTTCGAAAATGCTTCGAACATTCAACGTGCGCACTAGTTGTCACACGCAATTTCATCAGAATCTAATGAATTCGTATAACTGACATTTTAAATAGCTTAATCAGATAATAAATAATATAATATATTGAACATATTTTTAATCCCACTTACAGTTTTATTGTTTTAATACAAAAAAAGTATCCTTTTTTTTTCGAAAATTCAACGTGCGCACCAATTCTCACACACAACACCGGAATCTAATAAATTCGTATAGCTGACAATTTAAATCTCTATGTAAACATTTAGATTATTAAAGGTTCTAAAAATCGTTTAACAGAAATCAAATCTGCATTACAAAACCGAATAATATTTTTAAATAACGTGATCGTGTGTGCGTAACATACTCAACCGCATCCACGCCACAAACATCAGCACATTCATACGTCTGAAGAAGAAATAACTTAACTTGGCGATATGTATAAATGCTCCGCTTGTTGGCGAAAACGTAATCCATTCATGCAACCATACAGCAGGAGAAACCTCTCAATTGCTTTCCCCCTTTCCACCCCCATTTTGTTCTGCGGAGACTTAGAATAGTGCCTATCTATAAGGAGTCTGGGAAAAAGGTGATTTGACATACAGTATCTGGTAATCTGAACCCCAGGATTCCGAAATTTCAGGAAATCCGAACAACTTTTTTTAATTTTCTCAAAAAAAATTCATTAAAAAATGAAAGGAAATAACAATTAGGAATCAGGAACAAAGCTATGTTTATTCCTAACTCAAAAGAAACATCTGAATTGGTATTTAAGGATTAAATATAGCACCTTAATTAGTAGAAACAAAATTGGTTATCTTCTTTTGACGTAAGGAACTAAACCTACCTGACGATGCAAATCGCAGCTACCTCTAACCTCCGTACCCTTTCACAGAATACCCAAAGTCGATACTCTACTGCAATGGTTCCCAACCCATGGGCCTCGGATAGCGTATTAATGGGCTGCGAAATGCTAGTCAAGAGTCGAAGTCAGGGAAGCTTCAAGAGTTTTCACTTGTTCCTTGCTTTATGAAACAATATATTTTTATTCCTTTTACAGTAAGCTGCACTTATCGTGGTCCAATAGCTAATTTCTAAACCGGTAGAGATAGACATGTAGTAGAAACTGGAAAAATGCTTTGAATAAAGGGAAGAATTATATTTTATGTTTTTTGAGTCACTAAATATATTTCTGAAAAAATTACGAATTCTAACTTTTTATACGGTCCCCCCGGTCCTACCAGTCATATTTAGAAAAATATTCTTGACACTCTAAAATATTAACCAAAAAAAGTCCCACTCTTCAGTGACTTAAACTGAGCGAATTGTGGAGCTTTGAATTTCATGATTTTTACCAATCAGCGACCTCGTCCAGCAACTGCTGCGCATTGATTGGTGAATCGTCTGCAAGACGGCTATTGAAATGGTGCAAAGTGGTCTAAGTCAGCGATATTCAAAGATCCATAACTCGGTCAGTTTTAGTCGCCAAAATGTGGGACTTTTTTTGTTTAAAATGTTAGAGTGTCAAAAATATTTTTTTGAATGTAGGAATTGTATTTTCCCAGTCTAGCTCAAAAGCGTAAGTTTAATTTCTTCCCAACAATAATTTCTCACTTTCCGTACAAGCGCATTTGAATATTGTGGTGTCAGCAGAAAGATATCGAATGATAAGAATCACGCGCTTTCTCACGGTAATCACGTGATGCGTAGATGTAAGCTCTCCGTTAAAAACCCAATGTAATGTTTTAATCGGGGGAGACGACTTTCTGAAATCAAGCAGACATGCTGTAGATGCGAGCGTAACGAGTTAACGGAGTTTCATCCCTGTTAGCACGGCGGCGATGGGCGATGGCTGTACTGTACTGTAAGTTGTAAGCTGTAACCTATAACTATGTAAGCTGCAACTATAAGCTATATAACTAACTAAACCTTCTACCGAATTATGTCAGATGTAAACTTAAGTGAGTAACAACCCTAAATGCTTCTTCTCTAAATGTAAATAATTACCTGTGTAAATACTTTTCTTATTTCATATTATGTTGTTTTAATTAACAAATAATTTAGTTTTTACTCCTGTTTCTCATCCTTTATCTTTGGCGCATTTACCCCTAAAGTGCCTATAAGATAATGCTCTTTCTAAAAGTTACTTCGGTGTAGATTAGATTAATAATTTTCTGCATGATTGGCGCTCTCACCTGATGATGGCAATAATGCCTTTCTACAAATTTTTGGGATCCTCGATCGGGATCTGTGATCATAACAATATTTTTCTACATAAATATTAATGACAAAACCGGGGAACTGCACAAAAAGTTAGATTTCGTGATTTTTTCAGGAATATATTTATTCACCCAAAAACATATATTATAATTCTTCCCTTCATTTAAAGCATTTTTCCAATTGGAACTATGTGTCTATACCCAGCAGTTTAGATATTAGCTATTGATTGACTTTATTTTCACGATAAGTGTGGACACCCTGTATATATATATATATCTTTGTATTTTTTTTTTACTTGTATATTTAGTTAGTGGACCTCATAATATTTTTTACACAACAGGTGGTCCGCACAACCAAAAAGGTTGGGAACCACTGAACTGCATTTGGTATATCCAGGGCCGTATTCCCCATAGAGCCAACCTAGGCCATGGCCTAGGGCGCCGCCGTCAGGGGGCGCATATACAGAAGAAATAACCACCAAATATGTAAAACTCTTCAGCATTATTTTGAAAAGGCCATGTAAAATGACGTTTCCGAAATTTGCATTCGTTACATTAAATTCATTTGTTCGTCTTCTCTGGACTTTATCGTATCTTGCCCTTCCACTTCTTTGCATTGAAATCAATCAAATGAGATCTGCCCACTTCAGCGACCCTTCAACCCTTCTCAAGGACAAAAGCGCCAACGAAGAAGTTCCAGTAGGTATTTCACACGATTTCAAGAAATTCTGTGCAGTATTTTTGCAGGTCTGAATGCTGTGTTATTTAATTAAGTAGTGTAATTTTGAATTGAAAATTAAAGCGGTTCAATGATTATAAAGATTTTATTAAGTAATTATATGTTTCAAAGATAAACTATTGTATATCAAACTCAAAATTATATATTAACTTATTTGAGAGGGCGCGCAGAATAGGTTTTGGCCTTGAGGGCAGAATATGCTTTGGCCTAGGGACGTGGAAATGTGTAAATCCGTCCCTGGGTATAATATCAAGGGTATTTTACCGAATTTTCAAGGTAATCCGAATTTCATTGAATCAGCCTCAATTAGTTCGGATTTTCCGAAGTTCTGATGTATTTCAGAAGATTTTCATCGCAATCAATCAAGAACTTTTGGTTATAGAACACATAAGCACAATCATTTTTAATCATACCTTATAAGTGACACCGTCGAGTGAAAATATACGAGAAAGGTAAGGGGAGACCAATCGAGAGGTTTATTTTTTTTCATTTGGTCTCAATGAAACACAAGAAAACATGACATGGTACTTTACTACTACGAGAGAAGTTACTTCTTAAGATTTTCCTTATAATCTACTAAAAGCTCTTCCGGCTCAAGAGTTATGAATCCTTTCCCCATCTCCGCGTAAGAGGTTATAGGTAGCTGAACTGAATTCCTATCCCATTCGTATATACAAAAAGTAATAAATAACTAATCTCGATACTTTTTCCATTTGCATGTAAGAGGTTATAGATAGCTGACAAGAATTATTTTCTATTTTGCGCATAAGATGATATAGACGACTGAAATGAACTCTTGTTCTCATTTGCGCATAAGAGGAAACAGAGAGCTGAAGCAAAAACCGTATCACAATTTCTCATTAATTCAATAATCTGTAACACACCGGGAAAACCTGATGACATTTCATATAATACATAAAATATCAAATTAAATTTCTGATGAAAAACAAGAATTCAAAAGCAATCCAATATCAGAATATAAAAAGTAAGCAGCTGATGAAGAATTACAGCAACCCTTTGGAGTGGAATGCAATAGAAACCCAGTTTTACATAACTGTTTTATTTAAACAATCGAAAGTGAGCAGCATTTCTCCACTTTTTTTCCAATGCCCAAAAGATCCCGAAAAACCCAAAAGGTTTTAGATCATAATGTGGCTCTCCGGGGAGCAGCATTTATTAAACATCTCAAATGAACTTACAGTAAATACAAAAAGTCAATTACAAATCAAATAATTTTTCCTGAACAAATGCAGACATCAACACAATAAAACACAAACAAACAAAAACAGCACACAAAAATCCTAGACCAACGCAAAAAAAAACTCAAAAAAAGAAAGAAAAGATTCTCAATTAACTTTCTCCAATCTAACAATCCCCAGAACTCATAGTTTGATCAATAACATTCCTTGAGATTTAGCAACAAATTTGGATCCTGAGAAGCGACCCTTTCTTATTTAAAACATTTTTTAACCAAATATTTTTAATATCTTGCAATGATGTTCTGATGCAAAAGAAGAATCAAAAAACATAATGATCAGCATTTTTCCATCTGCAGCTAGCTAAAAAAATTGAAAATAATCCATATATAATAAGTAGATATATCAAACGAAAATCAAAATTTCATTTACGGACTCCGCTGATAGCAAGCACGAATTCGTGAAAAAAATGTGTTTACTCTCCTGGTTATTCGAACGAGCCTAAGAAATCAATGAAAATTCATCAAGGCCCTTAAAAGCGAGCTGAAAACGACATTTTGTCACGAATGAATGGCATTAACTTCAACCAGCGTGTGATATTGTTGCTTCAGGTAACGAGATGCAAACAATGGATTGTTCTATTCGGTGCCACAAACATAAACACCTGGATTCAAAGCGGCCAATTTGAAAAACAGATAGCTTCTCCGAAAATGCGGAAAATGCGATGTGTTTCAGATTCGTGTCTTGAGATATTGACTCTGACGCGCCTAATATGCAGGGACGTGGCGAACGTCTCACATCTGGGGGGGTGTGAGATCCAAAAAATGCCGACTCTCATGATGAACTTTGCAGACTTAAAAGACAAATATTTTTATAGTGACTAATATACATACATGTTCCTGCTGTGATGCATAATATCATTTTCAATGATGAGGACACGAAATATCTAACGTTTCAAACAAAGGCAAAAGACATGCCTTCAAAAGTCACATTGAAAAAATAAAGACAAAATTTAGCTTAGCAAAGGCACGATTTTATTTCCTCCTCGGTAGGAAGTTCTAACTCTCGATGGAAAATAAACTCGTCCTCTACAAATCACTTTTGCGACCATTGATTAGCTGTGCTTTCCCAATGTATGTGTGTGGGTTCAACCCATCAGAAAAACTGTGAGCACTACAAGAAAGATATCACAAATGTCCTCAGAAACTAAAGTTATTCGCAAAGATCTGAAACTCAAAGCCATTTGGGATTTATTTAAAATATAGAACTAATAAAAAAAATTTGAATAAAATGGATAATAGATATTAACGAAGCCGCAAGAGAGATTCCAGTGCGTCACCCTAGTATAAGAACAGTCGCAGAGCAAAGTTCTATTTAGAAGCACCCTCACCTTAAGACTTTCGGAATCGACATATAGCCTGATTTCTCCAATATAATCAAAAGAACATATCAACAATGCAGTACAATTTTATTAATATAAATTACTTCATTATCACTATAATTACTTTAAACTGAATTTTATTTCTTACCATCATTAAATTCAATTAATCATAAATAATACATTCTGATACATAAATAATATACATACATATAATATTTAAATAATACGAATAATAATCAATCCTTGGGCACTTAACATATCATGCCACTAACATTTATTCATAGATGTGGACAATAAAAAAAATCACAGTCTGAAAGATCCCTCCTTTGGTCATTTCTTATTACTGAAATAATTATTGTGATTCAGGTATTTAAAATATTATGAAAAAAACACATCAAGGTGTTAATTTTTTTAAATATGCAAACAATAAAAATATCAATTTTATTAATCTTTAATTTTTTACATTTAAAATTTGAGAATTATTTTATTTAGAGTCAAAAGTGAAATGTTTTTACAGAGTAGGTATTTGGCCAAATCATTATTCTTTATATCCCTAATCTCGATGTTAAAAAAAAACACTGCTTCGAAATTCAACTCATTTTGAATTTCCGTTTATTACTATTATATACACGGCATTCGAACGGAAAAAGGTTCTTTTATTCCTCATCCGAGTACTTGAAAAATCGCAAACATCCGCTGGTAATATGTATGCATAAATTTGCAGAATTTTTTTAGATCTATTAAAACAAATCATGTTAAATAAACAAATAATTAAGGCAACAAAAAGGAATGTAAAATAATGAAAAGCAGAGCAACTTGACTAATTCGAATTTAATTTAGAAAATCTTTGTGTAAAAGTGAATACAGCATGAGAAAACGGCAATTTCAACTAAAAAAGGCAAAAAAAATCTATTTTTAAAATTTACCACCTTTAATAAAGAATACATAATGAATAAATAAACAGTGTGAAATTTTAATTAACAAAGTAATAATATTTATTGATTTTTTAAAAAATAATGTTAATAAACTTACTTAAAGCTTAAATTTAAATAATTCAAAAAGTGAGAAATATTTAATTGCTGTTTTGATTGGATTCTAGAGTCAATAAAGAACCTTAAAAAGTTATTTATTCACGATCGATGAGCATACAAAGTAAGGACGAAAGCAATTTAGAAATATAAAAGAATTTAAAATTTTCATTCTTGACATTTAAGTAAGCAAAATAAATTCGAATTACAGATTATATTTAGGCATTATGCGTATAGAAATTTTAAGAATAGAGAAAAAATCGAATTACTTACGAATTCGGATAAAAAAATGTTTGAATTAACCAAGTTCCACAATAATAATAATGATTTAATTCACCTATAGTAAAGCAGGTTTGGTGTATAAAAGTCGCACTGTACTTTATCAGCTACACTCCGCTTTCTGGATTGAGATTTCTTTATGTTGTCTTTAACTTTACTACTATTCAGGATAATGTCCATTCGAGTTTCCCGCCCAATAAGAAGTTAGGGGGTTTTGTGATGTAAAAACAACTGCATTCCCCCGATCATAAATCTGTCAGTCTACTTCCACCCCTTTTTTCTCACGAATGGTGCAATCCGAAGACACCCTGGAATTACAGGATTCTTAAACTGTTCTGCTCGCAAAAGCTTCCAGGGTTGGAAAAGAGATTATTTTGTGTATTTGTTTCCTTATGTGGTATATTTCAATGTTTCTGGGCATAATTATCAAGATTTTGGAAGAGAAATGCTGACATTTTACATAAGAGAAAGAACGCTCCCAAAATGAGAGCTAGATATATTTTTCTAGCATTAAACACGCCGACGCACAAAAAATAAATAAATAAAGATGTTACAGAAAGATTAAAAATATATGAGATTTTTTTTGTTAAATCAAAAGTGAACATATCCATTTTACAAAGTTGGTTTTAGAAGTGCATATTTTTAGCTTTTCTAGAGAATTAAGAACTTTGGGTAATTTTACAAAGGGGAAAAAATAAGTTATGAGACAAAATTGAATGATACTGCCCCCTCGTACAGTTGGGTACTCAGATGAGAAAATTGTAACAAAACGTTTTTTAGAAAAAAGCGTATATGTTCACTTTTGTCAGAAAGCTGCTCATATGTATTTCTTCAAAAATATTTAACCTTTCATTTTTAAAGAAGCTTTTTTTATGACCATTTTTTCTTTTGAAATCTAGGGAATGCACATTTTTAATAGAAAAAGAAATATAAAAAGTTCCCAAACTTTATTTTTAAGCAATAGTTTGTTGCTGAGGACAGCGGCATAAGATTGTGACATTTCTTAAAATTCCTGAAACAGTTTAGCATTTGAATAATGTAATTATTATTAGCAGCCAACAAATTTGCGTATTTTAAGAAGCTAAATTTTACACTCTCAGGATTGAAGATGTTTCAATGCAATCACTGAATGTTACTGCTAGTCAAGTTTCTTTCTGTATTAAAAAATCGATAATAGAAAAAAAAAATTATAGTAAAGTTGGAGAGAAATCCATTCATTCATATAAGCTTAGCAAGGAAAGGTTAAAATATATTTCACACCGAGTTAATATTTGTCTCCTGTTGTATAATAAATCGCATCATTATGGCTTGTATATCAAATTAACAAAATTTTTATATAAAATATTTTTTATAAATATATGATGAAAGCTAACATACTAAATGAATGCTATTAAAAAATTGTTAGCATCTCTCAAAGTTTCCTAAATGAATATTATAAAAAATTTAAATAATTATTTATTTCTTTTTTTATGTCGTGGAAAAATTTTCATAAATGTTTTCTTATACTTAAAAATATAACAATAATTATGCAAAATAAGCCCACAGTAAACATTAAAATTTAAACTGTCTTTTCATTTTTTGATTGTTACTCAATTCTTCTATCGAATTAATGTTATTTTTTAAATTCTAAGATATTAAGAAAACGTAGTATTGATATTTTCTCTTTTAACTCATCTGAAAGAAAAAAGGAATAAAGACTTAAGATAGATGAGGATATTTGCATTAAAAACTCTTTACTTTCTGACATGCGAAGTAAAAAAAAAAAAAAATTATAAACGCCAAAAAATTCGACATCGAGATTTTGATGATTTTCTACATCAGAGTACCCGAATACGAAAAAAACATTTTCTGGAATTATATATGTCTGTTGCGTCGCTTCGTCCGTCTGTAAACACATACCGATTTCGGTGTGTCGTCATTTTCTCGGCAATATCGACTTGCCGTGGTCTCCGATTCAGGGTAATAAAACTCGGCAGTTTCGGCCTTGTGTCCAAGGACTTGACCGGGGGACCAAACAGGGGGATGACACTTTTATTAGGGAGTACACTAGAAAGTCTACAGAAGAACACTGCCGCGCAGATGGGTAACGGAAAATTTCGGGATCTACAAAACATTGGCATCTCATTTCTTTCGTTGCTCTGAGAATTTATCTTTATTTATTTTACTACAGAAGGGAAAGTTTGCCCGAACCCCTGTCAGTTAACAATAGTCACGCCACGCATACCCCTGAACTCGGAGTCGGAACGGCTCCCTATCGGTGACAACAATGGTCTGCAAGAGAATTTAAAAACCAACTTAGTAAATAAAAGTTCACTTTGTTTTTTTCAGCTTTTCAATAAATAATTCTGCAAATGTTGTGGATACGCAGAATAAAATAATACGTTCGGTTGCTTTTTCAAAATTTGCCGACTCATTTAGTCAATTTGCCGACTTCAGAAAAATCTGGGGGGGTGTCTCACCCCCCCTACCCCCCCTTCGCCACGTCCCTGCTAATATGTCATTTTTGTTGTTTCAGAATGCTTAAGAAGCGAGATGTGGGCATTTTTCACATACTTAGGATGCAGCCTCGAGGCAGTATTATCTTCCACAAAACATGATACAGGTTAAATACATAATGAATTTTTCATTAATTCGACCGCTCTAAAGATGCAAAACACCACGCTGTCTAGCTGAGCAAAGAATTAAATGCCAGCAACTGTATCCGTGGGTGATGGATCTGTTTTTGTAAATAAAATCACACACGTATGAGTCTTCTATAAGGGGCTGTTCGTAAATGTATATACTTTGAATAACGGTTGGAATACACTCGAGATGTCAGATTTCAGGTTAAGCTCTTTATTCGAATACCATTATTTTAAGAAAATTGCAGTATTCCAATTGTCACAATGACTAAATAACCGTAAAACGAGCTTACTTTGAGCCGATTTTCATGACTTCAAAAGGAATTTCGAGATTAATTGCAAGTATTTCTCGAAGAAAAAAAATGCTTCTTAATTTATTCCTCGTTGAGTGATTACTAGAGAAAGTTTAGCAGCAAAATTTGGATAATACAGTAATTCAATAATAAATTATAATTTTTCGAAATTTTGGTGAAAGGTTACCTAGATGGGGATTCTTTGCACTAGTTTTTTTTAAACAAAATTCAATAACAAACCCATTGTGAGTAATATTAGACGTATTTCTTTCAAATCTGAGTGTAAATATAAAAGAAAAATAAATTATGTATAAATGTATTATGGTTATAATAAACAATTATGCGCCACTGCATTCTGTCAAACCGGGATGGTGTTTTAGAAATCCTTTTATTCAGTCATTGTATTAATATATATCTATTATCGCACCTTTCTTAGTTAGACAAACATTTATTATCATTTTACGGTCCGCAATATTGACAGGAAAATAAAACTCACTGAACTGGACTATAAAAGATGCAACAGTCTTTTCCTTCTCATTGGAAGAAACCTGGAAATTTCCAAGTTTCATTATATGAAGTAGCTTTCTTTTGTTACAAACTGTTCGCCAAAGAAAAGCTTCTGCCTCTTTCAGAGTACATTAACATTGTGAAATAGCATTAAAGCAAGCTTCTAGCTTATCTGGAGAGCAATCACTAACTTCCTTTTATACACCCTGGACATATTTGAAGCAAAAACAAACATTGTTCTTATTATTTAATTCAGAAATAAATTTTAAAAACCATTTGGGGTTGCTTTGTACTGCACATTTCTATAGTGCAAAGAAACCCTCGTTTTCGGTGCAAAGTCACTCCACATCAGAAAAAAATTAATGACAACTTAACTAACAAATATAATTGGCATCGAAAGCAACAAAATGAAAGCTATATTTATTATCTTTCACATTTATATATACTTGCCTTCAGAAATGTTGTATTTTTCATCACTAAAATTTTCGTTGAAAAACTGACTCAATGTTTTCTTCCTTCTGTAAACCACCTGAATGATTGTTATACACGTTTAAAGAATGAAGCAATATAGTCAGAGTTGCTTAGAAAGGAGAAAAAAATCTTAATCTGTTGGCTTCCATTTCCTTTTTCAACAGAAATGTTTTACTAGTGCAAAGTTACCTCCACGAGTGCAAAGTACCCCGTTTTACTTTATTTATCATTCCTAAACAATTCTAATGAAGCACAATGCAAGCAATGATAAGAGCTGAAAGACCGGGCGCCGTACTGGACCAAGGATTTGAAAACTTCCCGTTTCTAAAACGACAAAGGGTCAACAATACAGTCGATGCAAATCTGGTCAATTAACATATTTCAAAATTATTACTTTTTAGGTCTGAAAAAGCTATGTTCAACTAAACATATCCAAGAATTCCACCATGAAACACAGTCCAAAGCTAAATATCTTAAAAAGAAGGCACCGAACACAACGATAATCACAATAAAATCTTAATATATAAAAAAGTCGTTGGTGGTAAGTGGGTATATATGCATGCAACATCTTGATTTAAGGTGAAATGCCGAATATCTGAGTCAAGGAAAAGACGTTGGTTGAGTCAATCTTTTTTTATTCCGTCGTAGACGATAGTGTGTTACTTTTCAATAGTTAAAACAATCATATTATACGAGTATCCATGACCAGACTAGAAGAGGTAACCCGCTAAGCGGCGAGCTGTTGTTGCCAGGTTGGAATCAAAAAGGGGCAGATAGGAATGCGCAGAAAGTTTAAGTACCCAGAGAAGGGAATTTCCCCGGAAGAGACACGTGACTCGAAATGAAAGTCGTAGTGCGCTTATTACGATGGAAGTAGAAGTAATTAACATGAGGCGTCGTTAAAAGATTATTTTAGAAAATTAAAAAATTAAAATATCACATGTATAATGGGTACGTTCCACATCTCCTCCTAAACCACTGCACCTATTTCAACCAAATTTTACTCACTTATTATTTAAGACAAGGGCCTTACCTGCGAACTTTTCATAATGCAGAAGTTAACTAAACATTAACCAAAACCGTTTTTCCACAGTAACTTTGAAGAAAATTGTCCCACAAAAAATATTTTTATACCATCTTAAGCTTCAAAATTTTACCTTTTAAAAGATACTAATTTTATATCTGTGTAATTTTTCCTTCAAGTTTTATTAATTTTTCAAAAGTTAATAAATAATTGATTACATGCAGACGATTTTGAATTAGAGCAAATTTAGAGATACTTCGTTGCTAGGCTACGGTAAGACTTTGAACTAATCTACATTTACTTCTGTTTATTTTTTTAAATATTTTATATAAGAAATGAAATACCACCGTCAACTTTTAAAAGCCCAAAAGTTAATTAAAACTTTAGTTAATTATAAATTAAGAAAGATTTTTCATTTTTCCGCGATATCTTTCGAAAATATTATCCCACAAAAACTATTTTTATACGATATAAAAGTTCAAAAAATTACGTTTCCAGTGACACAAATTTCGTTTCCGTTCAATTTCTTGCTCTCGTTTCAACTATTTTTTAAAAAATTAAATTGTGAATAAAATTCATAATTTGTAACAATATTTTGTTATTGATGATGAACAGGAATGCATACACACATGCTAGAACACATTAACAGATTTCTGGAAGAATACTAAAGAAAAGTTTAAAAGCAGACGATTCATAATTTATATCAGGAACAAGTATTGATCTGGTGCTAACTAAACAGGTCGTGCCGTTTGTTATTATAATCAAAAAGAAGGGAATCAGCATTTTTGTGGATTGAGAAGATTTTTTAAACTGTTGGAATGCATTCTGCCTGTCCGCATGTCTAATCAACACGATAAATCAAAAAAGTAACAAGTTAGATGCATGAAAGTCGGCACGTGCTCCTTACATAAAATTAGAGACTTGAATTGAAATTTGGACCAAATCTATAATTTTGTGTCAGGAGCACGTGTGAATCACGCGCTTTTCACCACTGTGCGAAGAAACTAAGCAAATGAGTCATACTTACAAATATTTTTTTAACATGCGCGCTCCCATTCAAGCTGAATGAAAAAACTATGCACATTTTAAGTTATTTCACTTGTTTGTTTGCCTATTGCCACTCGTCTCCACGTAAAACATTATATGATTTTTTAGTTTTCGCCTCTATTCATACGCGCAAGTGCAAATATTAAACAGTGCACTTGATTTGTGTCTATAATTTAAAATGAATTGTTAAAAATTGTTGAGTATGAGAGATAAAATAGCACTGAAACCAAAATGGCGGCACTGAATAGAAAATTTACTTACTTTTAAGATGGCGCACACTGTGTGGTTTTCGAATCTAACGAAACAAACGTAAATAAAACATAATAATTATAATAAAGGAGATTCGAACCTCCAGCCCGAAACATCGCAGCATAATGTTTTAGGCTCGATTCGTCTTTATATTATTTTAACCAGCTGGAGTGACCTCCCCGAAACTTTCTCGCACACGACTAGTTATGTGGAGTGGGTAAATACCCAGTTGGTAGGTAAATATTTTTGGGGTATTTACCCAAGGCCTGATTATTTTGAAAAAAAATTATGAATGGTGATTTACAATGAAACATATAAAATTTATGAATACCAAAAAACTTAATATTTTGCAAAAAAAATTGCGTATGTTCGCAATTTTTACGCACGCTGAGGTACCACAACTTTATTTAACGTTTTTGAGTACGAAATCTCACTATCTATACCATTACTATAGATATCGCACAACATTTCACTACACCTCTGGTTAATCACAGGAGTCCATCTGGAGAATATCAAGAAGAAGTTTCGTTTTGGGGATTGCCATAATTTCCGAAGCGCGTGTTTGCGGCTCGGTTCAATTTCCGCCAAGGTCAAACGCCAACCATACTCACTTAAGTAAAATAAGCGAAACGCTCGCCAACACACAGTCGTAATGTGCATTTTAAACTAAATATGCAATTTGAACACCTGTTTTTCAACCGATTGAGATGAAAATTGGGCACAGATCTATAATTAATGTTAGCATCCGCGATATCAAGTTTTATTTATCTAAGCCAAAGGGCTTATGAGATACAAGTATGCGATTATACAGACCGACAGACAGTCAACCCGTTGACGGATTTGGCCCAAAATTTTATCCATCTAGCTATTCAAGTGTTTGAGTTATAGTGTTCACATTACTTCGGACATACAGACATGTACAGAAATCACATACCAAAATACATCCCCGTAGCTCTAATAGTTTTCGAGTTATCATGTTCACAGACAGACACACAGACATAATTCGAAAATTGTGTTTTCCGGACTCAGGGAGGTCTAAAACGTGGAGATTCGTCAAAATCTCGAGTTCGAATTTTTTGACGATTACAATACTTTCTCTTTGTATACTTCGTATTCGAGAAAGTAAAAATGTACTCATTATTGGAGGGTTCAGAGTTAAAGTACGAACAAGCTTTGCACATTCTGCACTAACACTGCCATAGGTAGTGTGGAAATGTTATATTTTCTGCGTAGTAGTGATTCAAGCCCGTAGTTCAGTGTGCATCCACCAGGCAGCATTGCATGTCCACTCTTATTTTAAATATAGTTCAGCAACTCTGAGATCTGTTTTCGCAGAAATGAATCTCGTGGATCAGTTTCATTTTAATTATGAACCCTCCGATTACAGAAACGATTAATTTGGCACAAAAAATTACTTAATATCACCGCAACGCGCGTGAGTATAAATGCAGAACTAAAACAATGAAAACAATGTTGCAAAATATTCTTAAAAAATATTTTTTAAAATTTATTGAAATTAGATAAAAAACTGTCCAGATATAAAATCGGTACAATTCAAAAGCTAATTTTTTGAATTTTAAAGTGGTGTTAAAATGGTTTTGAGCATTAATATGCTCCGAAGTTATTGAAGAAAAATGTTAACATTTCGATTAATTTTTAATTAAAATTCTGAAAGGCCCTTTTTCCTAGCGAACACCTCCCACCCAAGAAGGAACGATGCACCAAATTCGGTAGCTCTGAATCTGCCCCGTAGATCTTTTGAAACGATTTTCGCATCATGGATGCCGCTTTTCGCAATTTAGAGATAGTAAAACTATATCCGGTATATAAACATTATCATGTTAAGATTAACACTCAAGATTCTGCGTATGATTTAAAATAAAGATAATATTCCAAATAAATCAATTTTAATGTAATTAATAATTTAATAATATTAATAAGTAATAATAATTTAATAATATTAATAATTAATAACAATTTAATAATATTAATAATTAATAATAATTTAATGTTATTAATTAATAATAATTTAATATTATTCATAATTAATAGTAATTTAATAATATTATTAATTCATAATAATTCAATTAATATAAATTTTCTTTTTCTGTTTTTAATTCATTTTAGTGGGCATCTGAAACTAAGCATTGCAGCTGCTTGCGACGTTCCTTGACAAAACTTTGCTTGTGACACTAGAACTTTAGATGCAAATGAACGGAGTATTTTCAAAAGCAACAATTGCATTTTTAATGACTTAAGATCTTTAAAAAACTATTATGTAAATGTCCTGGTTAAAGACCTGGAAACATTGTTATAACTTATAAATTTAACAAATTGCCAAAAACTTTTCTCGAGTTTGATTATGAAAACTTTACATTTCTTGCAATCCAGAAATCCTTCTTATTAAACACAATCAAATTTTGGAGGCATCATTTCAAAATATTGACTCTTTTTCCCAGCAGTTTCGTGATTGTGAAAAAAAAAAGCACTTCACTTCTAGACAATCTTAAAAGTAAACTATGTTCAGAGCAGACTAGGCTTTGGAATCGGATTCGAGACCCGAACTCACGGAAGATACGCTGTGTATTGATTTTATGAATATTAAATTTTTTCCGTACGGCAATGCGGCGCTCCGAATTCCAATCATCCCGCTCCAATTCTTCTTTGTGGGACGAACTGCCTGTTCATCAAAGACGCGAACATTCGATTTTTCAAGAATCACACTCCCTCTTGTTGGTGTGGTGGAGAAGTCTGGAGAGGCGTGGTGCCGCCTCAAGTGTCATCTGACGACGGTTCAAAATTACGAGGTCCGTCCCAAAACAGATATGCGTAGTTTCAAAACCGGGACGTTAATCAAAATAAAGTAAACTTGACTGAAATTCGATTAGTGAGGAAAGTTCTATACTGCAAGCGTGATTTCGAGTAATTAAGTTCACCCTATCAATTCTTATTTATTCTTAGGGTTATAATTTTATTCGAATGTCGATCAAAATGACAAGAAGATGGAGAATTAATTTCGTTTACATTTTAAACAATTATTGATTGAAAGTATTTAACTTAATAGGACCAAATCCTTCGTACAGTATTATTTATGCGTAATTGTGCATGATATGGATTCGTCCCAAAGCATTCTTCTGGTGATAGTGTCACGTTTTATTTGCTTCAACACCACGGGAGCATAAGAACATAACCATATATGGCGAAGAATGGCATTCTAGGCATGGTTCGGAGATAGGAAGAAAATATGAAAATATTTATCCAGTGGCGAAAACATTGTCCAAATGTATGAATATTAAATGTCTTCCACGCAGCAAAGCGTCGCTTCGAATTCAAATCGACCTGCTTGCATAATTTATTGTTTGTGGGACGTCAAGTTTGTTCAGCAAAGAGAATAGGAAAATTAGCTCGTGTTATAGATCACGAAAAGACAGGAATCGCGCATCATTATTCGATGGCTCAGCGTATTAGTAAGCTCAACAAAAGTAAAATCAGGTCCAATGAGTGACGGTTTATCACGATAATTCGAGCAGTTTGTCAGAGCTCAGTCAAGCTGACATAATATGAGGGCACCATTCCCGCCCACTCAATAAAGTCGTTTTCCATCTTCATTAATGTCGGGCAATCTCAACAGCACTTTATGTTCTTTACACATTTAAAAAATAAATAACTACAAGGTAACAAAGATATATCCTTACATTTTTTCTTTAATTCAATAAATAAAGCGTGAATATTTTTTTTAACGAGGTGAATACTGATTGGTATCAAGTCATTGATATTGCCATTCTCGTTTCAATATGCTTTCTCCGCAAGAAATGGTACAAGGTATGCGTGAGTTATAGAATTTAAATCTGTAACAATGGTATAGCGTCAATTTCGGGATAAAATCTATCTTGAAGACCCTCAATTTATCAAACAGCTAAAAGATTTTGGACGATGTGTTTCGTAGAATATAGTTGAAAATCTCTTGCCGATTCGATGTGTTGCTGGAGGGCCGGGGGGGGGGGGGCTTTAGGTGCATTTAGGCTCTGGGGCTTTTTATCTTCCGCTTCAAATGAAAATTAATGGTAAGTGACACAGAAAATGTAATGAGCCTAAATTTTGTTAATTATTACATTGTACTGTTTAAAAACACTTGACTTTTGCCTATTGGGTTTCAAGACAAAAAAATCATTAAAGGAATTAATTGTGCATCATACTGTCTTTATAAAATCTATTCACCAGTTTCTCATTCTCATTACGAGTCACTCCGTAAGGTGAAGGTGGGTCACGGTTAAAGAGACCATCTATTTTTTCCCTCAAAACGGGACATCAAATTTTTAGGTAATAATATATGTATTCACGAAAATGGGACATTTCTGTGCTTGGGGACAACGGGACAGGGTGCCTAGAAACCGGACGTATGGTCACATAAGTCATGGTATAAAAGAGAGCGCCTATTCGTGCAGCATCTCTCCGTTACCAGACCACTTGTTGGTATTTCCTTGACAGCTTCGTTGGCACTGATGTCCAGTTTTTGAGGCTAAAGTTGTGCACAACGATGTTAAAAAGAAGAAAAAATTGACACTTTAAATGAATACAAAAACTGCAAGCGAGTACTCTTGTTTGTTTGTAAAGATATTGTTTGGAATCCTCTATTCGGGTGTTCACAGTCTGCAATGACGTTGATTACTAAAAGACAATAAAGACAAGCATTTAATTGCATACATGACAGAATCGTGGTGAAGGGTCAAGTGTTTCACGTTCTTTTTTATTATTTTGTTTTAATTATGAAAAATTTCTTTATATTTTACTTAAAAATTATAATATTTTATTTTATTATCTAAAATATGACGGAATAAAGAATTAGAAGATAAAATACAATAGCAATAGACGCAGACAATTGTCCAAAAATAACAGCAATGAGTTCCTAGGGGGAAGTCATGTCTAGGACGCCGAGGTGCACACTTTCGGAACCAATGGTATAGTGCAGGGGTTTGCAACCTTCATTCTCTCGCATACCCCTTGATAATTTTTTTTTATTTTCGTGTACCCCCCAACTGTCATATCCCCCCCTCCAACCAACCGTCTATACACAGAAGTTTTTATCATTAATGTTAAGGGCTTAGCTTAGCTTAAGTGTCAAATGACTCGGATTAATAACATTTGCTGGTCTTATTTTTATTTTACATATTATTGCATGTTTACAACAGTATTAGTTCAAGACCGAAACAAATGAAATCAGTATTGTTATAATTTCGCATTAACTTATAAGGATGGATAATTAGGCAACTCTCTTACTCTTTGTAACCAGGGTTGCGGCGATTTAAATCAAATGATTAAAATCGCTGATTTAAATCGCGATTTAAATCAACTGATTTTTTTTTAAAAAAATCACTGATTTAAATCACTTTATTCTAAATATCAAGTTAATCTGCTTTAATGAAATAAAATTGTACATGAATCTTTAAATAGTGATTTTAAAATATTTTTAAATGTTTATTTAAAGAATATATAGAACATAAAAAAATATTTCATTGAATTGGTGTAACTAGAATACTTTCCATATCTTTATTTTTCAGAACACAAGCAAATTAGATTTTAAATAAATCTCTAATGAACAACACAATAAAATGCAAAGTACGAGATGCTCCTTTTTTATAAAATAAAATAAATATTGTGAAAGGATCATGTTCACAAGGCAAGAACATACTAAAATGCAGCGAGTTTCATTTTAATATTGGAGAAAATTAAATAGTGTTGGGGACAACAAAGTTTTTATATTGAATAATGCTCAAACGCAAGATATTTAAGCAATGCATATAAATGTTCCAAAAGAAATACAAATATCTACATAGTACAATTTAAACTATGATTTATACTTATGGCAATGTTTGTGTGTGCGTGCGTGCAATGTCCAGGCGATTCTATCACACTTATAGTCATGAAATTTGACACACAGCTGATGGTGACTCAATGCACCTCGAAGCCTGAATTAAAAAATTTAATGTATAAATTTGTTTATTTAACATTTTGTGTTGTTTGGGGTGATTTTTCGCTGTAATTTCTCAGTGTATGTTTTTGGACTATTGTACGAAAAAAATAGATACAGCATCGGAACGAGAAAACTATTTCTGTTCTAATGAAGTTTGTTTTGTACGTTTAACGTAATTCATAGAATTTTGAGAATTTTTTGAAAAATAGTCACTTTTATGTTTATTTTCCATTCAGATTTCTGAAAATTCTCGCTTAAATAAATATTAAACTTTATTTATTATAAATAACAAGCGCGTAGAATGGTTGATGTATAAATTATATTTATAAATACATTTTTGAGTCCAGGTTAGAAAAAGTTACTTCAGAAAATTTCAGTGACTTGTCACCTAGTTACTGGTTTCTTTACTTTTTTATGCTTGGTAAGAATTAGTCTATTCTCAAGGTCAAGGTAAAATAAACCCTAATCCAAATACTTGAAAGGGGAGAGGAGAAGAGTATGCTATTTAGTTCTTGGAAGATTGCAACATTCCTAAGACATCCTTAGTCTATTGTCCAATAAAGGGTAGAGAAGGATAATTCTTATTTTTGAAAAGGGGGGAACAGGATTTTCAGTCATTTGTGCAGTTCATGTAAAACAGAGCCTGCTTCTCACTTGTGCAAAATTTTCTTGACCAGAAGAGCCATATCTAAAAATTTAATATATTCTAAGATGCAATAATATATCTATAGTCAAGAAATGTTATTTTTATTATATTGCTCCTTTTTTCCTTAATAAAATTGTCTTATATTTCAAAAGTATGTTATTCTTTATATTTAGTTCACAAATATTTTTTAAACAGTTGTTACATATTTGAATTAATTTTTTTAAAGAAAGTACAGCTTAATGACTGGTATGTTGTTATATATATATAGTCTTAAAAAAATCATCAAAATTAAAAAAATCTTGATTTAAATAAAAAAAATCCGATTTAAATCAAATAAATCGACTTTTTTGAAAAAAATCAAAAAAATCAACAACCCTGTTTGTAACTCTACTTTTCAAGTGGTATAGTTATAAAATACCAACTGTTAACTTCGGGAAACAAAATTCTGTAACTTTTTTAATTCCTTATGTTTTCTTGTATCCGCCATTACCAATTTTGATTTCGTGTACCCCTAACTAGTCCTTCGCATACCCCCAGGGGTACGCGTACCACTGGTTGGGAACCTCTGGTATAGAGTATTCTAAAGGAAGGGGTTTGTGCCATTTTTTTTTTTTTATTTCTGAAAACTAATTCGAAATTTTGTATTAAAAAAAAGCTAAAACTGTTGTCTTCAATTTTCAAAAATAATATTGTTCAGGCGTAGTTTTTCACATACTTTTTTGTAATTTTGTTTTAAATATTAAAAGAAAAAAAGAAAAAAAAAACCTTATTTATAGTTTTCCTTAAAAATAGTAATATTTTATTTTTCCAATTAAAATATGATGAAACGAGGACAAAAAATGAAATACGATCCTAAAAAGCAAGACATGAAACAATACTAGCCAATGCTATCCAAGTTTGAATTACGCGGGATATATAATCGGTTTAGTGTTCGGTTGAACATGAGCTTACACACATTTTTCGTCTTGTCTAAGCATAAACAATTTATGAACAGTTTAAGCCTTCGCCAAAAGATGGCAGCATGTTTACCTAGCACTTCAGGAGAAGCATTTGATAATTACCGCAAAATTATTTTTAAAGTAAAATTTATGCGATTTTCAGCTATATTTTATACTGTTCTCATGTATTTTTTAAATTTTTAAATATACATTTATATTAAGCTATTTCTCCAAGAAATTGAACTGGAAATAACAGTAAAACAAATCCATTAGAAGGATACTCTGTAAAACACTTTCTTCTAGATTTCTTTTCAACAGATGGCAGCACGATATGTTTGAATCCGTAAGCCAAACGGACAAATTCTTTTCAATAGATATCAGCAGTGATATGAAAGTCATCAGTTTAGAATTATTTATAAATTATTAAACAATTTTTTAATTAAAATTTGTTTCTTAATGCTAATTTAAAATGATTTAAAACAACAATAAAATGATCTATTAAGCATAATGATATCAAATTAATGTTTTTTTGTAAAATTATACTTACGATTTATACCATTTTATGAAGTTTTTTAATGCTTTTTTTTAAGTGGCATTATTTAAAATGACTACTCGTTAAATGGCTATGCTAAATTATGAGACCCTCCGAAAAAAACCCCTCTTTGACCTTCAAAATGGGCCGTTAATCTAACAAAACAAGCAAACAAAAGCTTTTTTTAATTAATCGATATTTCTAAAAAGGTCATGCTTTACAAGAAACATCTTTTTACGTATAAGTATGCATAAACACAATAATAAAACTTCATGGGAGTTTAATGGAGCAAATATCATTAATGAAAGACTCTTTTTTAATTTTCACTTTTACTAAATTAACTTGTTGGGCACTATTATCTTACATATAAAATCTTAAGGAAACTTAACCATTTTATTGAAATGTTTTTGTTTTTTTCACATAGCTTTTATTAGTTTAAATTCACATCCTCCATTAAGATTCTAAGTTTGTACAATTAATATTTATATAATTAATAGTACAGTAAAAACCCGGTTAACCGAACTCGGGTGAACCGAAACCCGGGTTATCCGAAATGCGTCTGAAAGCGGAAATCCAAAAAACACGTAAGGTACAGTGTTGTTACTTTAGGTTGCCCTAAGATTTCTTGAACAATGCAGTGGGTCAACGCCGGCCGACGTCTTCTTGCAGTGAAAAGATGGCGGAACCATAGAACTACTATTCTATTTCTATGGGCGGAACATGGCTTGCTCGAAGTTGGGTGGGATACAAGAAACAAACAAAAATTACCGAGTTTTTTGAATGAGTAATCCATGTGCTATAAACTATTACTATGCATTGATGTAATCCTAAGAATGCAATTTTAACTTTAATGAAGAACATAAGTGAAGCCTGTATGCAGGGCCGGATTAAGCTATGTGGGGGCCGGATTAAGCAATGCAAGTTTCGGGGAACCTTTTCCCCTTCCAATCCAGATATTTTTTTATCGATTTTAATTTAATTTTTTATAAGCATTTTTTAAGTAACAAATTTTACGTCAAACTGAGAGGACAGTTACCTTCAAGAGAGTTTGTTTCAATATATCGCGCATAAAAAATTAAAATTTAAAAGTTGTTTTAAACGAAATAGTAAAAATACAATCACATCTCTTTTTAACGCATTCTAACTACTCAAACAGAAAGTTTGCCATTGATGTTGATTTTGAGTCATTCCGACAATTGAAAAAAAAATATGGGACGATGCTGATCTGCAAGCGAATCTGAAAACTTGAAAAAATCCCGAGCAGAATGTTCTGAAATTTAAAAAAATGCCTGATTTTAATTTGAGTATGTTAGAGTACTTGGGGGCCGTTCAAATATTGCGTAAGCACTCACAACGGGGGGGGGGTGGCGCTTCCCTCCCTTCCCCCCCCCCGGCCGCCGGAGGAGTATGAGTGATGCTTACGTAAGACATTAAAATCACTTTATTTCCGAAAATCTCTTGTAACTTGCACAAATAATTTAATTTAAAAAAATTAAATTTGAAAAAAAAAGTTAAATTTGGCAAAAGAAAATTAAACTTGATTTTTGTAAGCTTGAACTTGAAATTGTAAGTAAATTAAACTTACATTTTTTTTTCCATTTTAAGCCGCGAGTTAGAGTTTTTTATTTGAATTAAGTCCTAAAATTTTTAAAATTAGATTATTACTGTTATACGTTTTGTAAAAAAAAAAAAAGAACGGGGGGGGGGCGTTGCAGTATGCTTACGTAATTATAAGAGGGGGGTTTGCGATTTGCTTATTTTTGCTGACAAGGGGGAGGGGGGTCAAAAAATACCAAAAACATGCTTACGTAATATTTGAACGGCCCCTTGGCAAATCGAATGAACGTTCAAAATTAAATTGCTCTGAAAATACCGCAAGAATTTCTCGAAGCCTCGGGCCCCCAAAAATTGAGGGGCCCATAGACAGTTGCCTATTTGGTAATCCGACTCTGACTAGAAAGAGGGTTTTGAATTCGTCTTACACTCAAAGCTTTTCAGAATTACATGTTGTAATTAGATATAAAGTAGCAAGAAATCTTCATGGCTTAATCGAAAAAATCGTTATCCGAATCGGCTCTCCCTCCCCCCTTAGTTAAGTTAACCGAGGTAATTAAAAATTAACGTACTATCTCAGAAACCACGGGAGCCACTTACCCCAGTTACGCCACTGCGTTCAAACGAAAGCCACGTTCATACATGCGAACCCGCCGTTCGCGAGCGATTCGCGAATGTTCTCGCGTGTGTATATGCGCCTTTGGGGGCCACCATAGAGACAAAACTTTTAAAAGCCAAATATGACGAAGGGACAGTGGCGAATCCGGGGGGGGCTATCGGGCTCCCCCCCCCCCCCTCAGAGCCAATCCAGAATTCTTGATTTTATTTAACATCATTACAACTGTTTTCTTCTTAATTTCCCTCTTTTTAAAAAATAATAAAAACGTTTTAACATTGCTTTCTGGCTTGACAGGCTCGAAAATTTTCCTACTTTTGTAGTCATTCCACTCGTACTTGTAGCTTTGACGCTGTCGAAGACATTTTTTGGCTAGTTATTTCATTGTAATTTTTATTAAATTATCGAAAGTATTGTATTGTTTTTTACGATTCTTATTGTCAGGTGAGTCAAGTCGGTAAAGTTAAAGAGTTTTGCTTTACTTTAGCCTTGAGGTTTGACATTCATCACGACGATGCAAAGTTTTTATGACCTCAGCCCCCCGGACCCGAATCCTAGATTCGCCACTGCGAAGGGATGAAAAATAACACCGTGCCCGGGAGCCGTTTACATTTGCTAAGCCACAGACGACAAATGAGAGGGAAGAAAATCATATTTTGCTCCGACGCCACTGAGTGCTCTCCGATACACCTCACTTCATCGGTTCAGTCATCCATTGACATTCAATATCCTTGAATTGCACGATCACCTTAGGGGCCGTTCAAATATTACGTAAGCATGTTTTTGGTATTTTTTGAC
The DNA here is from genome assembly GCA_013235015.1 of Araneus ventricosus. Classification (NCBI taxonomy): domain Eukaryota; kingdom Metazoa; phylum Arthropoda; class Arachnida; order Araneae; family Araneidae; genus Araneus; species Araneus ventricosus. Next base: position 55,452 of record BGPR01005946.1, on the reverse strand, counting down.
CCCCCCTCCCCCCTTGTCAGCAAAAATAAGCAAATCGCAAACCCCCCTCTTATAATTACGTAAGCAAACTGCAACCCCACCCCCCGTTTTATTTTTTTTACAAAACGTATAACAGTAATAATCTAATTTTAAAAAAATTTTAGGACTTAATTCAAATAAAAAACTCTAACTCGGCTTTTAAAATGAAAAAAAAACAAAAAAATGTAAGTTTAATTTCCTTACAATTTCAAGTTTAAGCTTACAAAAATCAAGTTTAATTTTCTTTTGCCAAATTTAACTTTTTTTTTCAAATTTAATTTTTTTAAATTAAATTATTTGTGCAAGTTACAAGAGATTTTCGGAAATAAAGTGATTTTAATGTCTTACGTAAGCATCACTCATACTCCCCCTCCCCCCTTGTCAGCAAAAATAAGCAAATCGCAAACCCCCTCCCCCCCTTGGGTGCTTACGTAATATTTGAACGGCCCCTTACCTGTAAAGGTTTTTCTATTCTCTTCTGTTGGATTCCCTCTCATGTCGGTATATCTGGCAATGAACTTGCTGACAATCTTGCAAGGTCTGCCACCAACAGTTTACACCAGGGCCGGCCGGAGGGGGATGTGAACGGTGCGACCGCACTAGGCCCCGCATTTTCTGAAGGCCCCGCGCCGCTGACTGATTTTTTCAAAAAGAAAATGCTTTCTTTTTTGAAAATCCAAATATACATACATTTAAATACAATTATGCAATTTGTGCACTCTTTACATTAACCAATCTAAGGCAAGGTTGTGTTCTTTAAGTTTAAAGTCATGAAAGATTATAACATCTTACAAGCTGCACACAAACTGTTACAAATTACGAACACTTTCAAACTGAGAAACACTGTTGATAAAGAATATGAAAAAATAGTTAAAAACGAAACACAACGTTTACAATGTGTTTGTACAGGGTGTCCAACAAAGGACTCCCTCATTTTAAAATTAAATAACTCGGCAACGGAGATCGATAGAAGAACGAAATCAGTGATATGCTTAGTCTGAAAGCCGTAAAAATCTGATACGAAAGTTTCAAAATTAGTTATAAATGTTGCCGACAGGTGGCGCTGCAGGTTGTAATAGCTATTCAGAATCCGATAAGAAATCTATAAACTGTCCTTGGCAAGCACGAAAAATGCCTAATTTGAATCGATTGTGATGTGATTGCAACGATTACTTGCAAATGACAGTTTATAGCTTTCTTCTCGAAATCTGAACTGTGATTACAACGTACAGCGCCACCTGTCGGCAACATTTATAACTAATTTTGAAACTTTTGTATCAGATTTTTACGGCTTTCAGACTAAGCATATCACTGGTTTCGTTCTTCTATCGATCTCCGTTGCCGAGTTATTTAATTTTAAAATGAGGGAGTCCTTTGTTGGACACCCTGTATATGAATAGTGGCTATAATTTTATATTTATAAAATGACTCTTATTTTATATTCAATTAGAAAGGAAACAATAAATTTAGTTAAGAAAGCTAAGCATTTCACAATTTTAATAGATTGCACTGCAGGCTTGAGCCATCAAGAACAATTGTCTGTTATTTTAAGATATATTAATGTAGATGACTCTGAAAGTGATGTGAATATAGAAGCAGGGCCGGTTTAAGCCTTATAGAGTCTACAGGGCAAGTTTCGGTTTCCTCCCTCCTCAGTTTCAAAACCAAATATTTTTTTTATTGTTTTTTATACAAGCGTTTATTAAGTAACAACTATTAAGAAAGACTCAAATAAAAAAAATACTTAATTTGCCAATCATCTTCGTGAGAGTGGTTTCAATATCTCAGGAATAATAAAAATTCAAAATTTGAAGTTAAAAGTATTTTTTTTAATGAATGGTGCAAAAATTACAATTTACTTTACACAGTCTAAAAATTCTAATATAAAATTTGTAGGGATATTTTTCAGCCAGAAAAATGGTAAAACAAACTGGATTACACTGATATGCTTGCGCAATTGAAAACATGAAAAAAAAATCCTAAGAATAATGTTCTGAAATTTAAGCGACACCCGATTTCAATTTGAATTAGTACGAGTATACTGCTCTTGTAAATTAAATGAAAGTACTAAATTAAATCATCTTCAAAATAATAAAGATAATTAGGCATTGAGAGCCCCAAAGTTATTGAGCCCCTAGGCAATTGTCTATTTGATAATCTGGCCCTGTTTACAAGAGCGATTAGTGTTGAAACGGCAAAAGACTTGACAGGAAAATATTACCGACCAAAAGTACTGTGAAATTTCGATTTGAAAAATATCGTCATTCTGCTTTTAACAACTGGGCAAAGAAAATAGTTGAATGGTTAATTGAAGGCGACACCTGAATTTAAGAATCAAAGAACTGGACGGGGAAAAACAATTTGTCTTTGAGGCAACCGATCAGTCTATTTCATCTGCCAATCATCCATTTTCTAGTCATAATCAATAGTGCCACTTTCTCTTTTTAGAAAAGATTCGAAATTTACCGCGAGCAAAAGACGTCATATGGATTTTTATATAATTAGGATAATATTCACAAACTCTCTGAAGATGCTTTACACATTTTGGGTAAGCAGGGTCGCGTGGGCAATGAAAAAAGAAACTGTCTGAAGACGATTTTCTTAGATGTTGCAAAGGCTTAAATGCAACTTTATAAGGCGATATTGATTTATTCGATGGAATAAAAATTTGTGGTCGACTTTTGCCATTCAGGGACACGGTATTAAAACATTTATTTAAAAATAATTCATTTAAATTTTATCCCAATTTTGGGACTGTTCCGAAAAATATATTAACCTTACTAATGACAAAGGTATCTGCAGAAATGTCTTTCTCATAAATGAAAATAAGAAAAAAGAATTGCTTGAGAACTAGCATTTGTTCAGAACGATTCGTTTTCTTTGCCATGATACCTGTAGAATCCAAATTAGCTATAAAATTAAATTATGATTATATTATCAGCGAATTTGCTATAATGAATGTAATAAAATGAAACAAAAATAACATATTCTTACCTTATTCTATCAAGTCGCAGTCCAAATTGTATTTTATGAGTTTATGAAGCCATTATTTTTGTTATTTGAATGTGATTGAATTGTTACCTTTATAAAAATAATTTAGTTATGTCTCATTTCCATGTATTCCTTAAGTCCTTAATACACCAATTCGTGGAATGTAATAAATAACAGAAGCAATTAATTATTTTATTGCACGAAATTTGTTTCAAGGCCCCGCAAATCAACTTTGCAACAGGCCCCGCTTTTTTTCAGGCCGGCCCTGGTTTAAACTCTCCTGTCCCTCTCAACGATGTCAAAAAATATATTAAATCTATCCTTCACTCAAAATGGCAAGCTCATTGGGATAGTAAAGACACAAATAAACTTCATTCAATTAAGCGTCCAATCGATTGTTGGCCCAGTTTACCTACCAGAAAGCTCGACACAATTCTTACCAGATTAAGAATCGGACACACTCGATTCACGCATAGGCATCTGTTATTGGGGGAACCCGCACCTCTCTGTACAGCACGGCAATGCCAAATGACTGTTCTCCACATTTTTATTGAATGTCAGCAATTTAATCTTCAACGCATCCGCTGTTTCCACTCATCCTGTATCACTCAAAGACATCCTTCACAAAGATCCTCATCCAGAACTTTTTACTTTTTTTATAAATGACTGGTTTTTACTCTTTCTTCTGATCCCCCCCCCCCCCATGTTTTAAGGTCATTTTTTCCTTGTTGCAAGTTTTTTTGAAGACTTTATAAATTGGCACATCATAACTTATGACAGACTCCTTTTAATTGAACTCGTTTACTAAGATTTTATTCAAGACCATATGTTTGGCGCAGCATAATCAAAAATGGTTTTTGCGCCAGTAAACCACACCAAACCAAACCAAACCGATATTTACAGTCATTTTTCATTTATTATGACTGATATGAAAAACCCCGTGTGGCTAGCTATATTGTGCGGGAAAAAGAAAAGAAAAAAAAAAAAACCGTTTCTGATTGAGCTGAAAAAGGAAACATCAATAGACTGGAAATTCAGAGTAAGCGCCGGGGCTGCTTTATCGAATAACTGCGGCTTCAGAAATATTGCCTTTTTTTTCACATTGCGAATCATCATATTTCATACTTTACGACAGTGACGTAACTAGAGAGCACCAGCCAGAACCGGATTATCGAATAAACAAAGTAGGTAATTTCCTAGCGACACCGAGGTCTCGAGGGTTGTGTGTGTGTGTGTGTGTGTGTGTGTGTGTGTGTGTGCGTGTGTGTGCGTGCGTGCGTGCGTGCGTGTGGTAATTTTGTGCTTTCATTTGCTGTAAAATGCCCTTGTACTTTATGAGCGATATAATGTAACCAGCTTTCTGGAAGGTGATCCGAGGTTAAATGTTTTATTTCAGTTTGGCATAATATTTCCTACATAAAAACTGCTACATATTGATTAAATTAAAATCCATAAAAAAATACCTGGTTTTGGAAGTTGATGAAGGAAAGATGCCCCCGAAATATGCATCGCATCAGTAGTAGCGACTGGGTGGCGGAAGTGGGAGGGGGGAATTCAGAGACATCTAAAAAAACCCGTCAGCACAGGGGGTAGGCAAAAAGATTCCAAAATTTAGTTGAAAAATAAGTTAGCTTCCTTGAACACAATTGATTTTTTGTCACTTCTAGTTTTAAAAATAAAAATTAAATCTCTCCCCCCCACCCCCGGGGGGGGGGCCCACCGCCATTGCATTTCCTGAGGACCAAACAGGGCTAAATCCGGAGAGTATCCGGCAGAGAAGGTAACTTTGATGTACCATTGATTTGATTTAATATACATGTATGTAAATTTAAATAATAGCATTTTATATGATTCCTTAAAAATCATATCGAAAATTTTGTAAATACTTTATTCCATAAACGTTATTATTCTATTCGACTTATTTATATAGCATAAACGTCGCCTCTGACTTTTGCGCCCTAGACCAGTTTGGCCCTGTTTGAAATCCAGCCCTTTGCCTGTGCAATGTAAAACCTCGGGTCGGGCTTCTAGAATTTTGCCAGTCCCGCTACCCTATAGCTACGCGACGCCACTGCTGTATGCATCCTTCCGAATGGCTAGTTTCTTATATTAACGGTAACATATGTTTAAGTTTCATTTGCGGTTCAATAAAGTGGCGGACTTCTATCGCTGGCAGCTAACCACGTAAAACTATTTGAATCTATTTAAATAATGTACTTACCAAGACGTCAAAGTGCTGCTGAAGAGAATGTACGAAGAGTATGTTTAATCCAGACCAGTCCCGAATCCCCGAGTCGCCCCTGGGGGGGGGGGGCCGCTGAGGTCATAAAAATTTTGTATTTTCGTGATGAAGGTAAAATCTGAAGGCTAAAGTAAACCAAAACTCTTTAACTTTACAGACTTTTCTCACCTGACAATAAGAATCATAAAAAACAATACAATACTTTCGATAATTTAATAAAAATTACAATGAAATAACTAGCCAAAAAATGTCTTTGACCATGCTAAAGCTACAAGTACAAGTGGAATGACTACAAAAGTAGGAAAATTTTCGAGCCAGTCAAGCCAGAAAGTAATGTTGAAACGATTTTATTATTTTTTTAAAAGAGATAAATTAAGAAAAAACAGGTTGTAATGATGTTAAATAAAATCAAGAATTCTGGCTTGGCTCTGGGGGGGGGCTGTAGCCCGATAGCCCCCCCCCCTGGATTCGCCACTGATCCAGACTGATTCTCAATTGAATCCTATAAACGAAACAGTATTCACTCAACAACAGAAGGAAAAAAAGGTCTGGTTCCGCAAATATTTCTTTGGCGCCATTTCCCTGGTGTTTAGTTTTGGTTTTCGGTGTTCCATTCAAGGTCTTTCAGAGTAGTAATGTGAGGAGTCCACACATGACTCATCAACCCCTCAACTTCCCGCCACCTGCTGTGAATTCGCTCTGTTCGATTTATGCCAGGGGTACTGGAAAGAAACGCTTTGCAATCTGTTCTTTGATCGTACCTCATTTCTGGAGATTTACGTAACTTTGGAATCGGAATATAGAGAGAAATGTTTACCAATGACTGAATTAAAGGCAACAGTCGTACGTGTTGCACTAAAAAGGGGGGAAAGTATTTGAATTCTAGGTGCATAGCTTTCCTTTATTATTTCTAAATACGTGCATCGCTGTCTTTTTTTTTTATTTTGCCATTGCAGTTCATAGAATTATTTTCTAAAGTTGTCTATAAAGATTAGTAGCTGAGAATTTGGATTAAATTTTAACAATTATGTGATATAAAACAATTAATTTAACACACTTGTTTCTGGCGGAAATTACTAATCGTCTGCTTTTA
>BGPR01005946.1:30371-49098 GCA_013235015.1 Araneus ventricosus | reverse complement strand
ATTTAACACACTTGTTTCTGGCGGAAATTACTAATCGTCTGCTTTTAAATTTAATTCTGCGCCACCTATTAATCGAAAAAAAAGACAGAGGAACAAAGAGAACTGAGAGAAACTCCAAGTCGAAGAGATCTAAATTACTACTTAAAAGTCAAACAACCTTCAAAAATGAATCCTTCTATGTTGCAATAATTAAAAGGGAAATCTTGATTATAAATTTTTTTAGAGCATTATTAGTAGCCAGTAGATATTGAGTCCTATTATTCCTATTTTTTTAATTCTGCCAAGTTGATTAAAAATTAGGTTTTTGAAGATCCTAGAATCTAAACTTGACTGGTAGCTACAAAAACTTATTACATTGAAATTAAATTCCTCTCTTTTGTCATACAAACTGAGCAAAGTCTTTATCCCCAGCAATCTCAATTTTTATATCTAGAAAATTTCCTTTATTCTGATAGACGTTACCCACATAGCAATTTTAGTTTGCAGCAAACTTGCACTGCAAGTCTGCAAGTTGCGGCAAGGTTGACACGACAAGAGTGCAAGCATGGAACAAGCTTGCAGCAAGTTAACGCAAGCTTCGAAGTCACCACGCGACGAACTTGCAGCAAGCTTCCCACGTCAAACTCATTGCAAACATAGCAAAAACAGAGCACGAACACAACCTCGGATTAGAACTCGCTATCTAGCGCTTGCTAGCATGGCGCTCTAAATCACTCAGCCAGCTAGACTGCGAGAGGAGAAGATAGATTGTGCTAATAGATCGCGCGTAAGATTTATTTTAAACTCTTTTCTTGATTTCATTATTTTTTTTAAATTTTGTGTTGAGAACATGATTTGAAATCAAAGAGACAGCGATTTTCGCTAATAACTACGTTCTGCTAGTAGAATAAATTATGAAATTAGGTTTCAAAAGTAATTACTTTTAAAATGGGACAAATGAATTATTTTTTAACAAACATTGACTGTTTTTTAGGTTTAATTTTGTTTATAAACGTTAAAATTTTAACATTTTTTTTCAGAAAAAGGCGATATGGTTTTCTTTAAAGTGCGAGTTCTATATTTAGTAAAAAGATGGAAAATGTTTCAAAATTTTTTTTTATAAAAAACTTAGTTTTTCACAAATTATCATTGATTTATTGAATTAATAAAAAGAAGGACGGTCTAGGAGATGCTATTAAAAATCGGATGCTTTTTTAAAACAGAGACAAAGATAATTGTCTCTTTGTGCTACCATCTTTACATCAAGCTTGTTTTGCAAACTCATAGCAAGCTTGCATTGCAAGGAGGGGTGGTGCTAGTTGACACGGCGAACTTGTGGCAAACTCGTTTTGCAAGCGAAGGTGGCGATTTTGCATTGTTAGTTCGCAACAAGTTCGCTTCAAGCTTGACGCGTCAAATTTGCCATGACAAGGTAAATATCAAGTAAAAATCAAACTTGCTGAAAACGTACGTGCTATCTGGGTAGTTTTATTAAGTTTTAACCCCTCTGGATAACAGCTAATAATAAAGTTCAAATTATCTGCGTTTAACAGAAGCAGATCGTCTATATATCTGAAACCGTAAATTAAATTATCCCTGATTATTTTTTCTTCATAGAAGTGCAAGAAAATATTCGCCAGTGCACTAGAGAAAGAAACACCCACCAATTCTTGTTTTTTTTACCTGTAAAAAGGAATTCCAGTAAAAAGGTAATTTTCCTTAATATTGAAATTACATAGGTGAATCCAACTAGTTTTTTCGATAATTGATTTGTTTAAAAATTCATCGTACATAAAATAGCAAACTTCTATTAATTTTTCATGAGGCAGATTCGTGTACAGATTTTAGAAATCAAAAGTGTTTATATTGCTAATTTCGTTATTGTCAAGGAAGTTTAAAACTTTAACATTATTGTTAATCATGAAATTATCTTCCTTCCTAATTTTATCTAAAATAGTTTTCAGGAATTTGAAGAAATGATTTCCAATGTACTAATTATAACAGCCTGTACCACGTGTCATAAATCTAAAACCAGTTGGATTTTTATGAAATTTAACGCGTGGGAACAAATAAGTATAATTCAACGAGCAAGTTTTTATTTTGATTTTTTTAGCAAAAGCCAACATTCTTTTATATAATTCCTTTTTATACTCTTTAATTAAAAGTTCCTTATAGTAAAATTTGCACATTAAACAAAAATTATTAGCCGCCTTGTCGACTGTTGTTATAATAAATTTATCTTTTAAGTTTTTAATTTCATTCAAAATTGATTTATTAACAAAGATTCCTCTTTCCTTGAAGTCACTTTTTAATAGTATATCCTACTTTTTATTTATTCTAGAATCTTCTGTTTCCATTCTCCAAACCCTGCAATTGGCCAGTGATATCTTCTTGCCACTTTTGAAATAAGCAAATCTAAATCTTTGCAAATAGAAAACAACATCTTTTTGTAATTTAATTTTTCTCTAAGCTAAACTTAGTTCTTCTTCCCATTAATTCTTGTAACAAGCTTCATCAACAATTTACCTGTAACCAAGTGTCCCTTATCTGAATCTATAAACTCTTTAAATTTATCATTATTTCAGTAACAATGCGAATCATTAATCTGATCTAAGTTTTTACTACAAAAATTATAGTTGCAAATACGTTTTTAAAAGTTTCGGTATATCTAAACGCTATCGAAATGTCCGTATAAACTTTAAGCGGAAAAAATTCTTTGCTCTCGTGAACGATTTTAGGAATTTCGAAATTTTCAAAATAAACGTCCAAAAATTAATAATACAATAGTCCTTATTTACATTTTTTCTGTTATGTATTAGTGATTCGTTATCTTCGATTCTATGTTTAAATTTACGCAAATCCCTAATTATAAGTTTACTATGAAAATTATCAAATTTCACATTGACGAATTTTTAAGTCATAACCATATAATTATATTATTTTTCAATCCAAAAATATATTTTCTAATTTTAATAAAATTTTCCCAATTGTGAGCCGGATTACAGTAATCTTGAAATCGTTGGAATTCGAATTCATAATTTCCTCCATTTCCCATGCCTCTCTTACATCTTTTCCTATATTCTTCTTTATTTACAATACCGCTCAAAATACAAAAAAAACTTTTATACATACAAATATTATCTATGTTAACAAATCCCTCCCGTTTAATTTGCTGTTGAGTCGATATGGGAACAGTGTTTTTAAATTACAAATATAAATTTTTTCCAAATCCAATCTCTTATTTAATTTAACGATTTTTTCTTCCAAAATGCGAATATTAATATTTTCAAAGCAATGAGACTGAAAGTTGACAAGTTCATAAACATGGGAGTCTTTTTCCTTCAAGTTTTGTTATGGCGGATTTATGATTATTTATCCTCCTGTTAAGCTCTGCACATGTTTGAGCTATGTGGTTTAATTTGCATTCTGTGGATTGAATTATATAAATGATGTTTTTATTTTTACAGAATATATTTAGTTTTTCATTTCCTTTCTCGATTTGTTCCCCGCAAGCAGAAGGGCAAGGTTTACATCTTACATTACCACATAATCGATATTTTTTAATATCTTTATCATTAAACCATTGTGCAAGTAACATTTTGTCTGTGAACGTCCCCTGCTCAGAGCAATCCACAGAGCCCTTGTTGATGCGCCATGAAGAAATCAATACTAGACCTAAATCTTTTCTAAACTAATTTTTATTGGCGTTTTTGTTTTGATGTGTTGAAGATTTTGTGGTCAGTCCTTACCATGTCTCTCTCTTCTCTTGGGATCTTTCGGGTCGTAAGAAGTTTCCTTTGATGAAAGTCAACCCATTTTCACTTTCTCGTGTACGAAGTATACAAAGAGAAAGTATTGTAATCGTCAAAAAATTCGAACTCGACATTTTGACGAATCTCCACGTTTTAGACCTCCCTGAGTCCGAAAAACACAATTTTGGAATTATGTCTGTCTGTGAACACGATAACTCGAAAACTATTAGAGCTACGGGGATGAAATTTGGTATCTGGTCTTCAAACATAATTTGTAGGCTTCTATCAAATTTTGGACAAAATCCGTCAACGGGAAGTCTGTCTGTATGTATGTCGGAAGTCATGCGAACATTATAACTCAAAAACTTGAATAGCTAGATGGATAAAATTTGGTACACTGTTTTATCGTCATGAATGCAGGCCCGTATAAAATTTTGGGCCAAATCCGTCAACGGGCTGACTGTCTGTCGGTCTGTATAATAGCATACTTGTTCAACTCCATGCGCATGCGTAAATGCCTGTGCAAAGAAGGGATACTCCGAAAACTTGGCAGTTTGCCAAAAACCAATTCTGGCGGCGAGATTTTGTAAGGAAGCAAACATTTAGGGCGTCTCGTTTTACTTGCCTATTGGAAGCAATCTCTGCGTATGCGCAAGCTATTCAGCGAGCAAGCTATTCTCCTGTTTTCTTCTCCGCATGCGGAACTTGCATTGCTAGAGTTTGATAAAAAATAAATATCGCGAAGTTTTATTACATACGTATCTTTTTGAATATGATTTTTCACCTCAATATTTTACTATCACTATAATCAACAACGAAAAACCTTCTGATAATCATTGCATTCTGGGTTACAGTTGGTTCGAACTTTTTATCAACGCAGGGGGAAGGGAAATGTCAAATGTTTGAAAAGTATACGAGAAAGTTTAGGGGAGGCCACTCCCGCTGGTTTAAACCCATGCCAGCTCGTGACCCTTGATAACGTCTGCTTGGCTGGATTCTTTTATTCTTTTACTACATTTTTTTCAAATTAAATTTAGTTCTTATTTTTCTCATATAAAAGGTTTCGTCTGTGTATAGAAACGTGTTGATACGTAATGCGCACGTTCGTTGTGTTAAAGAATAAACTACATTCGCATGGCGTTCAGTAAACAAATGCACAAACGTAATATTTTCTTTGATTTGCAGGTTATATTATCGTGTTAATTATTGCTCGATGGATTGGTCACAATCATCATGAATTGTCATTTATTTTGGATGATGATTTGAATGTTAATTTTGCGGATCAAAAAATGGAGCCACTTGTAAAATTCCTTTTTGATGAATTTAATTTAACTATGGCAGTGTCGACGACAAAATTTCGCACAACCACTGATGCAGTTTTTTCCAGATCGCATCCATTTGCGTCATATTTCACTTAGTGTCACAAACCAGTTGTTTCCATAATAGAATGTGATGATGACATTTTGTTTCGCCCTCCTGCCGGTGGATGGCGCTTCAAAAGACCTTTGACTTTCCGGAGAAGAACGAGACGCCCTCCTACCAATAGATGGCGCTGCAAGGACCTTTCGCTATCAGGAGAAGGACGACAGACAAGAGTCTCTCGACTGTTCGTGCGAGAAGGTGCCTTTTCATCCCTCCTAACAGGGACGGACAAAACTCGACATGCGTAGAGAGTTGATTAATGTAACTTAAATGTAATGTAAACTTAGTTAATCTAAAATAATTCTATGTGGAAGATTGTGAACAATAAATTTACTTTAATTCAACTATGACCCAACTTATTTCAACCGTCATTTTCACTTCCTGTAAGCTAGCCGGATAATGGCGGCTAAAACAATTAGATTAGATTTTTTTTTGTTTCAATATACAAATTAATAAAAATGTAAATAATTGTTTTTTCAATAACTGCTTGTATGCCTTATATATTTTTTTTATCTGTTTCAGGCTGTCTCTTATCTGTTTTAGTTAAATAAATAATGAGTTTGTATATATTTGCATTTATTATCATTATTATAAATAAATAATTGTATACTTTTAAAATGTGCTGTTTCATTTGGGGGAGGGAAGTAAAAGAACGTGAGACAGAGAGATTGTGATTCTTCCATTATACATTTAGTTATATAGAAAAGCGTAAGAAGCTTCGCATCGTCCATTCACCGACACACTCGCTTTTTTTAAAAAACAAATTTTAGATTTTTCATGAAACATAAATTGCTTTTAAATAAAAACCATAAAATTCATTTTTAAGCATAAAATTCGTACATAAATATATTTGTGTCCTATTTCAGAAATATATACCTAAAAAGGCGAAATTTCGAAAATTATCTCCATTATGCTGTCATTAAACATTATATCGACTCCATGCCTTATCAGTAGGCATGTCGCTCATCGCTGTAATCGACTACGAATTGCTTCGCTAATCAGAAAATTCGTACATTAAAATAAAATGTGCGAATATTTGCAAAGCAGGAATCTTCAAATCTTTCTGTCAGGCAGCAAAAATAATTTTGAATTTTAAAATTTTTTAAAGGACATTGTACTTTTTGGCGTCTCTTCCACTAATCGTATTTGGTTGATACTTGAAGTATCAGCTAAATACAATTAAGGTTTAAGGTCTACTTTTTGCTTGCCAGGAGAATTCTTTGAAATTCAAGAGTTTAGACGATACTTTTCATATTTATTTCTTGACAGTCTTGTAGTCAGAAATGATACATTACAAATTGTGGTGTATGCATTAACAGCATAACGAAAAAATAATGGATGCTAATATACTGGACGGCATTTTTCTAAACATTCAGCACGAAAAAGCATTTCCTTTGCTGAACAGAAACTATTTAATTTTTTTTGAGAAAGCTGATTCAACAATATGCTGTACTTCAACTGAAATTAAAATTTTTATCTCAATTTCAGTACTTTGAATTCTTAATTTCAAACGTTAGATTCGTTTCCTGATTTCCGATTTCATCTATGTGCAATATTCTTTATACTTACGCCGGTTGTGATTAATGCAACTCTAACAGGTCTAAAAAAAAATCTACAACAGAAGTTTAAAATAAATATGTTTATGTAATTAATTAATTTCCAACAATGTGTGTGATTAATATTTAAATACGTCTGAAAAATTTAAATCATTCGAATCCCAAATATCAGATTTCAAGGAAAGTCTGAAAGAATTCATCCAAGTGCCTGTAAACTAAATACACGAAACTGATCTAAACAAGCTCTTTTTGTTTCGATTTATAAATATTTGAGTCTCCCCAAAAAGTAGCAAATCCTAGACCCAACACGGGAGGCCCTTCAGTTAGTTCCACTTGAGATTTTTGGGCATCCTGTCTACATATTTCGTTGACATCAGAAATAAATAATTCCACTCTCGCTGAAAAAGGTCAATGGCGCGAAAAGTTAACCGCCAAAAGGGAACAAGGAAAGAAAGAAAAATCGTCGCCAAGGATCCTTTTTTGTTACTCTGGCAACCCTAATCGCATTCAACAGTTTCCCAGCGATAGTAACCACGGGACGTTCGGTGAAGGGGGAAAAACTTTCTCTCTTCTTTCCAATTTCGGGCTGTCGAACAACGAAGATGGCGACGAGTGTGGTCGCTTTGGGGTGGACACTGCTGGTCATCGCATGCATTAGAATATTAGGTGCTCGATCGCAATTCCAACAGCAAAGGGAACTGATTTTTCCAGAAATCCACAGTTCGAGGGATCAGCAGAGTCGGTGCTACGATGAATTCCGTCGCCCGCTTCGCTGTGTGCCGGAATTCGTGAATGCCGCTTTCAACGTGCGGGTGGAAGCGACCAACACGTGCGGGACGCGGGGTCAGACGGAATATTGTCTGCAAACGGGTGTAACCGAGGCCAAAAAATCGTGCGAAATCTGCGACGCTCCTTCCCCCCACCTGGCCCACCCCCCGGATTACTTGACTGACTTCAATAACAATGACAACCAGACCTGGTGGCAGAGCGAAACTATGTATGAAGGAATTGGAATTGCGGATTCCGGTCAAGTCAATCTCACATTACATCTTGGTGAGTTATCCATTCTTATTTTTTAACTCGTGTATTATTGCGAGAATTCTCCCTGTTTGCGTGCAGGGATAAATTCATGACTTCTTTTCTGTTAAAAGTTGGGAAATTTAACTAACCTGAAAAACGCAGGTTAAAATTTGATTGCAGAAAATTTTAATAAATGATAGGAAATTATTTTCCTATTATGTTGGCTTTTCATGCAGTTTTAGTTTTTAATATAAAGAAAAGTAACTTTTAAATTTAATGAAAAAAAAAACTTTGAAATTAATTCTTCCTGCCAAAGGAAAAATATTACTTTTTTTCATACAAAAATTGCCGCTTTCAATCCCAATTTTTAAAAAATATTTATTACTTCTCAAATTATTTATTACTTCTCAAATTATTCAACAATTTTTAAATTATTTATTATTTGTCAAAGAGAAACACATTTGTATTTTAATTTATGTATTTTTCAACCTTAAGAAAAAACAATTACTTTTTATAAACAACTATTTAAAAATTAAAATGTGATTCGTTTCTTTTAATTGAAATATATTTGCTTGTTGTATGCAAAAAAGAACCATGACTGTTATCTTGTGATTAATTCTATTCTATTTATATTCAGGGTTAAAGATCGGAGAATTTGATAAATGACGTCGGGCTTATTTTTCTCGATTTATTACAGTCAAGGTCGAAGTTCAGAAAAATTTATTGAAGATACAGCATAAATTGCCTTACATTTAGCGTAGATTTTTTAAAACTGGTTCGGTCTCGGTAAGAATGGAATCATTTTAAAGAACTTTCAACTAAGGGCGTGTAAAAAATCTTTTGTATTTCACTGTTGGTCTTTGAATGTTTGAATTGTATTGTATTTAAGAATAATGTTACAGTCATGGATAGGGCGATAGATAGTATTCGGCCCAAGGATTTCAGGAAAATTAAATAAACTTAAGAAGCATCAGGTGCTTATAAAAATTAATCCCTGTTCTGGTTTTGTTTTTCAGAGAGTGGATCATGCTTTGACGGAGAAGGGGTGGGGGATAATTGCTAATGCCTTTTCTCGTCTCTAGCTCTCTTCGAATGAAAATATTCTTCTCTCCTTCTAAATGTAAATAAATTTAATAAAAACGGACTGTAAAACGCGTACGATTATTAGTGGGTTAATAGTAAAAATTTCCTTAATCTTTTTATTTCCTTCCTTTTAGTCTTTAAGTTATTATTCATTATTATAAATATAATGGAATCATCAAATCAATTTTTTTCTCGAATTTCACTACTAAGTCTCGTAACGTGTATGAAATCTAAATTTAATTAAATTAATCGATTATCTGATAATGCTAAAATAGTGTATAGTCATCTTGAGGTAAGTAAACAAATAAATGTCTTGCAAAACTCATGTTTTACAAACAGGATACTAGTAAGTAAAAGTGTATAAAAATGGCAATATCTATTTAGAACTACTGAAGTGCGTAATTCGTGACAAATAGTTTCCAAGGGATGTCTTCTTTTGTCTAGAAAAGCTATTTTGAGGGTATTTTATGAAAAATTTCAGTGATTAATTTTTTTTGAACAATCATTTGTCATTGAATTGGACGCTCGTCATTTTTTAAATTAAAAAATGATGATCGCATGTAGGATAAAACAAAAAAAAAGTTCATTAAAATGGTCGAACAAAACAACTAAGTTACTCTCCGTTATTTTTTATAAATTGTGTTAACCAAGCATGAAAAAAAATGGTGTATTAAAAGTTATAAATTTTCTCAAACTGCATTTGTCCCTTACACTCGCATCGTCTTCGTCATCTTTTGTCTAAAATTCTTTGAAAAATCTATTCAAAACGCGAAAACCCCTGATGAATTAATTATCCCTTATTTTACTTGGAGTGTACTTATTGTTTATATGTATGCTTTTATTTTTATATTTTTTTCCGAATGGGACGTGTTGCAGTAATCACTTCAGTGTCCTTTCAGTCTTATCCTCTGCCCTAAAATTGAGACTTCGGGACGGAAATGACCATTGAGTAACACAATTGCCGCATACGCCTTTTTCCGTCCTGTTTTATTCTTGCAACGAAAATCTTGGACAAAGTTTGCTCGCACAAAAGGAAAAGTTTTCATCTCACAAGTTATAGAGATTCAGTGGTTTAGATGAAAGACTGAGTAATAAGATTTATTTTTGTGATCGCGGATTGGGTCGGGTGTTCTTAAATTCTTCTCCACGATCCCTTTAGGAATTGAAAAATTTTTACGATCCCATTACTGGGAAATAGTTAGACAAATGAAGCATTAGTTAAAGATAAAAAAAAAATTGATTTTAGACAGTTTTCTGTTAACTTAAATTAAATGTTTTAATCCAAAATTATATACTTGACAATCTTAGCACATAAATATTGAATTATCGGAAGAAAGCGCAGTGGTGGTTTTCTCAACACCAGTATTGTTTCATGAGATTCCTCTTGGAATTGCTAATCGTAATTTAAGAAACTCTGTTTGAAAAGGAAAAGTGAGATACGGTTTATTCGTTTCAGAATATTTTGTGAGTAATTTTCGTTTTCAAAAGTTGTTTCTGGGAGTGATATCCCCCCCAAAAAATATGCATATTGGATACGATAATGACTCATTGATATTCTGTTGAAGTTTTACAGTTAACCAGCTTCGCTTACATTTTGCGTTTCAACGAAGCTTTTCTTTAAATAAAAGTTAAAATTATACAAAAATAAAATTCTTTGAGTTCACGAAAAAATGTTCCACTTTTAAATATAGATTTGATAATAAGATTGATAGATAAATATAGATTTGATAATAGACATGATAATAAGATTTTTTACATTCTAATTATCGCATTTTCCATTTAGAGATCTAAGAGAATAATAATTTATACTTATAAAAGAATGCTTGCAAAGTTTATATTGTGGTAAAAAAAAAAAAAAACTTGTAGAGGAAAACAACAAGAGTAGAAATTTATTACTGTGTACTGTAAATTATGTTAAGTATAGTAGTATATTTATAAAAATGGAAACAAAATCAAAATTTTCTGTGTCTGAGAATCGAAATTATGTTACATCTTTAAATTACATACACGAGAGATCTCTACATTCCTCTGAACATGGTATAGATATTGTACTGTGTTGCACAGTACGAAGTGTTATAAACTTTTAAAAATTGTTATTCACTTCCCATTCCTTGAATACATTTTGACACTGTGCATTTAAATTGGTGGACAGTCCCCCAAGCAACTTGTTGAGCTTCGGATATCCGAGTATTTGGTAGGGTTGCTTTTCATGTAGATTATGGGAGCCTCTCTGATAACAGTGTCTATCTTGGAACGATTTCATTTTCTTGGCGAGTAAAGAGCGGGAATTAAAATGGAACGGATTTTCAACACGCTATTACTGATGCATTTTAATGAATTTTAGTACATTTAGGTGATAAAGACGAAATAGGAACCCTGTCTTATTTATCGTTAACAGAAAGGGCGAGGGTTTCATATTTACATTATTGAAGAATTTTTAATAATTTTTTTTTAAAAATCTTAAAGTGATTCTGTAAATCTGAGGGAAAGAAGTAAACATTTATGTTGTTAGTTAATTTTTTTTAAAAAATAAATGTAAATTTTTTTACCGCTCAAAAGAAAGTGATGTGAAAAGATGCATTGGAATTCTTTGAAAATAAGTAATGAAAAAATGTATTTATGTAAAGCAATGTGAGCAAATTCTGTTATATATATAGTATGAGCATAAAACACTTTAATTTTTCATTTTTGCAGAAAAATTGCAAGCGTAAAATCCTGTTTTAAATTTTGTTCATAATACAATTCATGATATAATGGATATTCGATTTCGCGGGCTTTCTTTTCCCCCAGTTTATTTGTTAAATACCCCGGGTTTACTAGTCTGGAAATTTATTGAAGCGATCAAGTGCATTACATCACACTACGACCCACCCCTGACACCAGAGAGAAAAATCTCCGGTTTACAGTTTGGATGGGTGTGCGTAGAAACTTCATTGAACAAAAAAAAATAAATAAAAAAATACACAGAATAATAATAAAGCATAAAATAAAAATATATAAAACAAATTGGATACATAAAACAATAAATCCAAGTGAATATACGAAGAGACATACTAAATACCAAACACTATAAAATAATGATACAGCATTTTAAAGGAAAGAAGAAAAGAGAGAAAACATTACGAAGAAACTTGGTGGGAGTGTCTTGTTACTGGGGGGAGGGGGGTAGCGACCTCAGTGTGCGAGTCACTGTCTGAAAAATTATTGTCGATTCCAGGGTCCAATTTAAACAAGACCTCATTATCGGTAAGGAAGTTCGCTAGTTGGGTGATTTTGGGTCTTGAGTATTTGTAAACATCTCTAGGCGGCTACCCCTCTTATCGGCCACTTTTGTTTCGACAGAATTTTTGTCTCTTAGATATAATGTTAAAATAACCTCTATTAACGGCCACTTAAACCCCTCTGAACGGGCAGGTTGGTGTGAACTTCACCCTCAATGAAATACATTCCGTTCATCGCTCTGACCTTGGACTTTTATTAATAGAAAAGGAAGGAAAGCAAGGGGGAGGGAAATGCGTACACTCGAAAAAAACACCGGAAATTCGATCGAAGTCGATCATTCCTTTCCTAATGTGAAGAGAAAAGTGAACATCGGCCTTTACCGGGGTTGGGCATTCAAGCAGTGTTCTTTTGTGTCTTTCAGACGCTGATTCGGGCTCTGACAAAGATGCTGCTGATAAGGTTTGCGACCATCACCAAATTAAACTTTCAGCTCAACACGCTTTAGGAAAAATATTCCCTCAGCAGCACCGACGAAACGATTGGGATTTATTTTTTACAATTAAAAAAAAAATGTAAAAGCTACCTCGAGAAAGCTGAAAGATGCAGCAACCAATTGTATCAGTTTAAAAGAAATTAGAAATTTTCGAAGTGCATTCTACTTCAGATGATTCTTAAATTTGCTGTATCAGAGTTTTTTAAAATACATATTTTATTCCATGTAGCGAATCCGGGGAGCTATCAGGCTCAGCCCCAGAGCTAAACCAAAATTCTTGATTTTATTTAAAATCACTATTACTGTTTGTTCTTAATTTTCATTTAAAATTAATAATCAAATCGACAACATTGCTTTCTGCGCTTGACAGGCTCGAAAATTTTCCTCTACTTTTCATAGTCATTCCACTCTACTTGCAGCGTTGGCGCGGTCGAAAACATTTCAGCTAGTTATTTCATTGTATTTTTTACTAAATTATCGAAAGTATTGTGTTCTTATATTCTTATCGTCAGGTGAGGAAAGTCTAAAAAAGTTAAAGTGTTTTGGATTACATAAGCCATGATTTGACATTCGTCACTACGATACAAAATTTTTAATGACCTCCTCCCCCCCCCGAGACACGAATCTGGATTCCGTGCTTTGTATTCCCATACCTACACCGAATGAGATGCTTTAACGCAGGAACGAACTCGACAGGTTCACAATCTCAGCATAACATAGCACCTATACCTATGAAAGTTGAGTTGAACTGGTTAATTAATATTACCTGGAAGAAGAATTATGTTGTACAGAAGGGAGTTATTATTAATGAGTCCATTAGATGTCTCATTTTACTTTCTCTGTATACAGAGCAAGAGAAATATTGTAATCATCAAAAAATTCGAACTCAGTTTGACGAATCTCACGTTTTAGACATCCCGAGTCAAAACACAATTTTGGAATTATGCTGTCTTGTGAACTGATAAAAACTATAGAGCTACAGGGATGATTTGGTATTGTGTCTTTAACAAATTTGTAGTTTCACTATCAAATTTTGGACAAAATCATCAACAGGAAGTCTGTCTGTCATGTTCGAGGTCTTGCGAAACCTATTCAAAAACTTGAAAAGAAGCAGATGGATAAAATTTACACAGTTTTATCATGTAATGTAGGTCCAAAAATTTTGGCCAAATCGTCAAAGGGTTGACTGTCTCGGTCTGTATAATTGTTACATTTGAAACTACTTGCGATCCTATGTGGCAATGCCTGTGCAAGGAAGGAGGAAACAGCTTTGTTCCAAAAACCAATTCTGGGTGATTTGTAAGGAACAACATGGAGTACTCCCAGGTCGTTACTTTTTAAAAAAAGTAAAGCAGAGATTGAATTTGTTTATCATTCAACTTACGCATTGGTTGCACTTTGGTTTCTACGGTTATTACGTTTTATTTTCACAATTTCTCTACATGTCGTAGGGGTCAACAGAAAGTTTAGGGGGAACTTCCCACTGGGTTTAAAAATTAGTTTAAAATCTTCGAATACGAGAAGGGCTTATTTCGAAGATAGTACCAAGTAATAGATTTATGAAATAATACAAGCTAGCAATAGTTTCGATGAATAGCATTGCAGATTTTTAAATGCTAAACCCTTACACGAGCACGTTCATGAAAGTCCCCTGCTCAGGTTTTCAGGCATGTCAGGAAGGAAGTTGAATAAACAGTAGAACAGACAGCCGGTGTTCCCTAACTTTCCGTATACTTCCAAAAAGATGATTTCTCCTTCCATTGGCTAAAAAAAATTCGACTACATTCAAATCAATGACTATCGAGGTTTCCATTATAGTGATTGAAAAACCATCTGGGTAAAGGTAAATGCTACCAATTGAACCATCTATCCTCCCATGCTAGGTTTCACTTGCCGTCTGCAAATTGACATGTCGCTCCTTTGCGAGCTACGGTGCATCCATGCATGCGCGTGGATTGGCAGTTGGTTTCAAATGGTAAATTATACAGACCGACAGACAGTCAACCTTGACGTTTGGCCCAAATTTTACGGACCTACATTCATGACGATAAACTGTAACAATTTTATCCATCTAGCTATTCAAGTTTTTGATTATAGTGTTCATGTGACTCGGACGCAAGACAGACAGACTTCCCGTTGACAGTTTTGTCCAAAATTTGATAGAAACCTACAAATTATGTTTAAGACCACATACAATTTCATCCGTAGCTCTAATAGTTTTTCGAGTTATCATGTTCACAGACACACACACAGACAGACTAATTCCAAAATTGTGTTTTCGGACTCAGGGATCTAAAACGTGGAGTTCGTCAAATCTCGAGTTCGAATTTTGACGATTACATACTTTCTCTTTGTATGCTTCGTATGCAGAAGTAAAAAAGTGACAGATTTGAATGATGTGTTAGAACGCGTGTTTACATTCAGATCAATATGAATATTTTAGTTTTTCCTAAACTATGTTGCGTTACTATCAGAGATAAAAACGACTCGCGATGGAACGATCTTTCAACTTGTATCAAAATTTTATCTTATCAAGGTAAGCTTTCAAGACGATCTCTTTCGGAATGGGCGAGATCGTTCCTTTATCTGTCGAGGAAGGCATCGGAAGAAGGAAATTTCCTCAATTTTCCATTCACATATGAAGCCTGGATAAATGTGCACATTTATTTCTAGCAATATAGTTAAGAACCAGATTACTGAAAATCTAACCTGGGTGCAAAATCCATTTTCTTTTTGGAGGTTTTACAATTCTGCTTATTTATTTTCATTACGAAAAGCAGTGCCTTAACGCGTTCCGGTTTCACTAAAATTAGGGGCGAGAGGTCTACACTTTTTGCGGAACAAATTAAATTTTATTTCTGGCTGCTAATCTAAAATTTTTAAAGCAATAGTGTCCGGGAAAGCCAGCTAAATTTTTTAGATTTTGTTTTCTATCATATATTCTCCATATTTTTAGTTGTCTATGAATTTTCGCCCCTCATGGGTCAGTCTTCACAAAATTCCACTTCATGAAAACTGGCCCTTCAAAAAAATTCAAATTCATAAAACGACCCCTTCACAAAACAAGTTCAGTAAAATATAGAAATGGGACTTTAAAATTGAAGGTTTTATGACAAACATTTTTCACAAAAATTTTATCTCAAATTTCCCCCCCACAAAAATGAGCCCTTTAAACTAAAAAAAAACCTGGATCGACTTGTGACCTCCCTCTCGTTGCTACTGCACAATGTCTATCAATGCGCAGCTACATTTTTACATGATTATCTTTTAATAAGTTTTTTTTTTTATTGATCCCTAACGTTTCCTGCCATCAGCGCTTTAGTGTAGCAATTACTCCTTGAAACTCTCACTGTTATTATAGCATGTGCTAGCAGTTATTTCTTATAAACATTTTTGTCGGTATGGGAATTCCTCATGAATATTTGGTGGCAATGTCGTTTCTCTTAATTCTTAAAGATATACAGGTGCGATAAAGGTGTTTACTGATGACGGGTTAAACGACTTTGTCATTTGTTATTTAAGAAAATATGGATTTAACTTTATTATAAATTTGACTGAAGGAGAAAAGACTGAGGGTATTCAGCCGAAAACTATGGGCTTAAATGTCTTGTACAGGTGTGACCAAATAATTTCAAACTTGGGTTGGCCTAAATTGCTTTATTTAATACAGCAGTAATTAGAGGACGCTTCCTCGCAGAGGTCTTGATTAAAACTTTCGTTATTCATTGCAGGAATCAGCAAATCATAGTTCTAAACGTCAGGTTCACTGAGCAATTAGTTCGTGAGGCCATTCCATCATCGGATGGATAACTTCCACTATCTTCGTGATGCAGAAACCACGAGACTACCAGGGTGCTCGCAAGTTGCTGGAGCCGAGCGTTCCGGGGAATATGATTCCTCAAGTTCCTTGCAAAATCAGATTCAGTTGGTTTCAATTCCGAGCTTATCAATATCACACAGCTCTCTTTGGTACTCCGGAGCCTGAAAAAAACAGTTCGAGACTCCTAATCCATTTCTCTCAACCGTCTCCTCCGAACATGGAGTTTTTATTTGCTCCTCCAGGGAGTGGGAGCTCCATATCTTTTCCTTCACTGGATAATGGTACTCGGACATTCAACAGCTCCCTTCCTGGGCTAGTCAGCCCCTGTATGGGAAAGATTCTTGAGTTTTCGCCACCACCTGGCCTCTTTGGAATATTTTTAAAGGGTACCGCTAATGTGTTCATGACATTGATTGATTTATATCGGCATTCTGTGGCGGCCCTCTGTGTGAAGTCCTTTCTTTTTACTGTCTCGTTAGTATTTGTGTCAGGTGCAACTCCTGCTGTTTGCCGCCAACCTCCAAGGGGCCCCGGCACTCTTTTCTCATGCAGGAGCGGTACTCCCTTGGGAAGGAAACCTTACAGACCTTTGAAAAATGTCTAGTGGCTGAACAAAATGGGGCAGATGTACCGTCAGTATGCTGCTGAAAGTAATCAGTAAAAAAAATAATAATTTAGGAAAATGCAATTGAAACGCTACGGTGATTTGAAAAAATCTGGGTTTTTGATTGTTTCATTGCAGCATTTACTTTCATCTCGTCAAATTGCTCTTAATATTTTGATACATTTTTTGAAGTAGTTGGGGGTGGGAAGGGACAAGAAAAGTTTCGACTACTTTCAATTTATTCCATTCTTTTTAATTATTTACATTTTATGTCGTGCTTTGCTATCTGTATTATTGGAAGTTATTACGTATATTTGGTTTTATTTATTTGCTTCGTGCCACTTCAGTTAGCAGAGAAATTGATTGAATAAATTTATTTGTGTGTAAGTTAATTAAGTTAATTGTTATTTACCTGGCTATAAATTTTAGGATTAATTTTCAAAAAAAGTGAAATAATAAATTAAAATAATTAGTAAAAAAAAAATAGCTTGGTGATCAAACTGTCATCATTTAGAAAATATGTTTTTTTTCTATTTTTAAGATGGTTCAAAATCGTTCTCTCTAGAGAAAATACAGTAGAGTCTCCACAACGAGAGTCTCTCTGGCAATTTCTCCTTATAACGAAATTTCCATCGGAATCGATGAATAACATTCAAAATATTCTCCATATAACGAAGTAGTTGTCCTATAATTTTTCAGGTTTATCTTTTTGATTTTTGTCATTTTTGAAGAAAGTTGATAATTTCTGTGCAACCAGAACATTCGCTCTTTTGTGCCTGTTTCACCAAGACCATATCCTCTTATAATGTGGCTTTTTTCTGAGAATTTAACATCACAGCGAAATACAAAGCAATGTAAAACTAACGGAATTTTTCAAGTAAAATAAACGTAAGAACGTACTAGTACATATTTTTCCTAAATCGGTGAATTGTCTTAACTTTTTAGGCATTTTATTTGTAATAAAATTAGTATAATTTAACAAATTTATAATATACATTATTCATTTTAGTGAAAATCATAATTAATACATTTGAACTTATCGCACCTATTAGTTTAGCACATTTACTTAAATATTTGTAAAATCTCTAATCTCAACATAAACGAAATTTTCTCTGTAATTTTTCTTAATTGGAACCAAACGATTTCATTATAGGGAGACTCACTGTAGTTTCCAAAGGATATCTCTTGAAACAAAATATAGTGAAAGTTCCGGATTTAACTGAAATCCGTTATCAAAGTACCTCTGAAATCGCAAATCAAAAAACACATACTGCACCGCGATAATTTGCGAAGACGAGACTTTTGCAACATTATCCCACTTTTCTTTAAACCTCCCCAAGAAGGTCGGTAGATTTGTTTAGAATACTAAAATTTAAGGTGTGGATATCAACTATATTAATTACGATATTGTTTACTAGTGCCTGTCAGGCCCATTGCTTGGTGGAAGGTGCTTTAATGAAAGACACTAAGTATACGCCCTGAGTTTGCGAATTCGTTTTGCCGCTCAAGCATTTCAGAAATTACATGCTGTAATTGGTGTGCGGCAGGTCTCATGCAGAGACCCGGAGGTTCCAGGTTTAAACTCGGTGATTCCACTGAAGGGTCATGCTGTGGAGCCCGTTGCGCTAAATCCTTTACATGGTGGCCAAGCGTCCTCCCGTTGTGGTGTGGTGTAAGAGCTTGGAGGGGGGTGTCAACAGGTGTCGTCCTCGTCATCGACCGTGGTTCAAAATTACGAGGTCCATCCAAAATAGCCCTGTCATTGCTTCAAATGAT
>BGPR01005946.1:0-13601 GCA_013235015.1 Araneus ventricosus | reverse complement strand
TCACGCTACCGTTCGGGGGTATACTGTGGTGTCAATCACGCTACCGTGCATATGCATTAAGAGTTATCCTGGCCCGGACTGTGGCGGTTAATCGAAGTTTTACTGTGCTTTTGCCGTAATGAAATTTTGAAATGAACATTTATCAACCATTTACAAAAATTTCATGACATATAAGTTTCATGATTATGGCACAGAAATATCATGACCGCTTCCGACGAATTTTGTATAAATGTTGAATTAAAGGTATAATTTTAAAGCCCCACGAATTTAAGAATCAGTGTAGTACCACATTCAAGATGTTTATTCGTTTTTTCATAATTGTTTCCGTTTTTCGTAATATTGTACCATATTGATCCATGCACTCTTTGAAATATATTTTCCGTTCACTATTCTCCAAGGCATACTTATCTTGTTTATGTGCTGAATGATCATAATCTTGTCTTCGTATCTCTGAATATTGCATCTTGGTTGAATTTCATTTTTTCTCATTTCTGTATCAAAATGAAATGGTTTTAAATTGAATTCGTTCATAGAACCACTAACCAAAAAATCTAGTTTCCGGAAATGTTGAAATGAATATTTTTGTTTTTGTATTTAATATAGGAATCAGCATATTGTTGAATTTCATATTTTACCATCTAAATACTTTGTCAAAATGAAATGGTGTAATTGAATCCGCCATATAAATATCTAGTTATCGCACGACTCTATCATAATCGAATTCTAGCTGCATCATTTAAATGTGTAATAAAAGGTAAAGTAATTAAGCCCCTCGTAATTTTGTAATGCATAGTTTTTGGATTTTTAATTCCATGTCTCAAGTCTAGTGTTATATATAAGGTTTTATTTTTGTGGAATGTTTGTTATTAACAGTTTTAAATCAGCACTATAACAAAACCAAACACAAAAGGATACCAAATATGACAAAAACACGTTGTAAAACAGCCTCGCATCTCTGTCACAAGGAGGCTGCAACTGTACACACCTTTGGATAACGTCTGTTAAAAACAACCTGTGGTTAAACATTTTGTTCTTGCAGTTAAATTTGTAAATATTGTACCTTTTTTGTTTTTTCTTAACCGCTTAACTTAACAGCCCGAGAATACTCGTGCATCGAAGTATCGAAATTTTAGCCTTATAAACTAAAATTGAATCATTAACCAGCTTTATAATTTGACACAAAAATATGTAGGATCCATAAGCATCTTAAGTATCCTATGCCTTCTTAGATGAATGAAAACGACAGCCCCTTTCCGAAACAGGAGGGGTCATCTTATTAGATAGCAAAGAAAACTATTCAGGTAAGTGGTTAATAAAATTGTTCGGGGGGGGGGGGGGGGGTCGGGAGGCGGGGGGCATTCGGTGATCCGCCTTTGCACCCATCCAAACTGGCGTGATAACTTAGGTTATAGGAACCAGGGGTGCAGGCGGCGTTCTGTGTTTGCATCGCTTA
This sequence comes from Araneus ventricosus, assembly GCA_013235015.1. Taxonomy (NCBI): domain Eukaryota; kingdom Metazoa; phylum Arthropoda; class Arachnida; order Araneae; family Araneidae; genus Araneus; species Araneus ventricosus. The sequence goes on along the minus strand of BGPR01005946.1, from coordinate 12,148 downwards.
GTATAAATTATTTCCCCCTTCTGCTCGCTTGCATAATATTTCCATCTGCGAAATCGGACTCTCGTATGCCGCGCCAAAGAACACTCATCGCCGGCCTTCAAACCCATCTCTTTATCACCCTGGTTGCGATGTCACGCCTTTTTTCCCTCGTCATTTCCATTCTGAGCTTTCCGAGACATGCCTTCGCCGTGACGGCCCTAATCAGAGCAGAATTTCTCATCGTTATCTGCTCCCACTCACTCAATTTGTTGACGTTTCCGTCCTCTCATCGGGGCGACCTCATGGGGTGATCTAATTGCATCGCCGCCCGCTCCGTCGTTCATTTCCGTCCATCTCGACCCGAGAGTAATGAGCCAGAGAAGTCGCTGACGGAACACAGATACTACGGAAGCGCGGGATTGAAATTTATTGTTATGTCTCTCTTTTTGTTTGATTGTCGGTCGAGTCCCGCGCGATGGCGATTTTTAAAGTGTGAAATTGTATCCGATTTTAGATTTTGCTTTCTCTTCTCGTGCTACTTTCTGGGTGAAAACGGTTGGATTGCGGGATCCAGGGGAGGGGCTATCGGGCTGCAGCCACCCCCAGAGCTAAACCGAAACTCTTGATTTAATTTAAAATCACTACAACTGTTTGATCTTAATTTTCATTTTAAAAAAATAGTAATAAAATCGTGACAACATTGCTTTCTGACTTCACAGGCTCGAAAATTTTCCTACTTTTCTAGTCATTCCACTGCACCTGTAGCGTTGGCACGATCGAAAACATTTTTTGGCCAGTTATTTCATTGTATTTTTTATTAAATTATCGAAATTGTTGTAGTGTTCTTTATTATTCTTATTGTCAGGAGAGGAAAGTCTGTAATGTTAAAGTGTTTTGTTTTATATAAGCCATGAGGTTTGACATTCGTCACGACGATATAAAATTTTTATGACCTCAGCCCTCCCCCCAGACCCGAATCCTGGATTCGCCACTGATTGCGTGTGTTAATATTATAACTACTTCATCGCTGTAAATGACTGTGTTTAAAGAGTTCAGAGTCCGTTGGGTCGAAATAAGCAGGTTTTATTTACAGCGTGGTCTATCATACATGAAAAGCTGAATCACAGTGAGGATAGGATGCAAGTCACTTATACAGGTTGCCCACTAAAGTCCCTTACCACCCTTTTAACTACCGAATGGCTGCAGCTATCGTCATAAGAGTGGTGTCTAGGTGACTATGCGCTACTGGATGAAACCACTTACAGCGCCACCTGGTGGAAAACGGCGAAGTTAGCGTTATTATCTTTAAAACGGCACGAGATAGAGGGAAAATTTTTAATTTTCTGTCTTGATGTTTCAAATTTAAAATTGATTTCTTCCTTGGTTGTTGCCATTTTTGCGAGTTCATCTGTTCTTTCGTTTCCAGTGCATCCCTTATGAATACGAGTCCAAAACGTTTCTATGTTGCCATATGCTATTTACCTTCGAGGCAGTTGAGCCCACTGCCATCAGCACTGAACGGGGGTCTGTTATTATTTTTAGTTTCACTCTTCTTTCACTTGCATACTTTATTGCTTCCCAGATGGCCATGGAGATGGTACTATCATCACTTATCCTATAGATTTTTCTGTCTATTTCCACTGCATCGTGATATACTACAAAGGCACATCCGACACTCGGACCAATCTTGGAGCCATCCGTATATTGTACGTCCTCGAATTCCGAAACCCTTCTCGCTTTTGCGCATGCTCCAGTCGGAGTTATTTTCAACAAAACAGGGGAAAAGTTAAAAATCGAGGGCGAGATGTTTCCAGTTTACTTAGCGTGATCTAACAAAAAACTCCGGGAATACGCTCATCTGACTCATTGCCTGACACCCCTTTCCGGTGTAAAATCGTCCAAAAGTGCTAGTCTCTTGATATTGAAACGAACTGTAATTTGTGTTACTTTGTACTTCATCATGATAATATTTCCAATCTGTTTGCACTGGTTTTCCATCCTCATTGCATAGTCAAAATTCAAAACACCATCCTCTTCCTTTATTCTTTTAGAGGACTCTAGTTTTTGTGCAACATCTTGTTCTATGTCAGCCACGATATCTAACGGTGCGCATCCACTAAAAATCTGTACTGCTTCGTTTGAAACAGTCTTGTAAATTTTCGTAATGGCAAATATATCACCTAATCTTGGTCAAACGCAAAGATAAGACGACCCTGCTGCTCTTTACATTCGATTTGTGTCGGCAAGACATTACCGACAAAATGTCGGAGAGATGATTAGCGGCGTGAAGTGCATTTATAGCAGTTGGGGAATGCACACTTACTTCCTGCGATTATCGGTGTCAGTCAAGTAATAATCGACATTTTTGATCCACATTTCCCCCAGAGGTCGGAGGGAAATCAAAGGTATGTGTGCACCCCCCAACAAGGTTCTGTGTCCGATGCGCACAGGCACATTTGCGCACATCATTAACTAGTGGAATTTCCGCACACATTGTAGGTTTACTGGATCTTAATTAACTTTGGCAGGAAAACTTCGCGAACAACTAGAGGGGCAATAGAGAATGCATACTTGTCGTTCTGATAAAAGAGTGATTGATGGATGAGGGTTCTTTTCTATGGGATAATCACCACTTTCACCAAGGAATATTGATAAATACCTTTAACCCGTACCGCGAAAGCCACGCCAAATCATATAGACATCGATAACGTTTACAATACTGCAACCTTTCCAACGCTTGTGCGCAAAGGACACTACTTAATGACTTAGCGCTAATGAGGCTGTGCGCAAGTTCCACAATACCCCCAACAACTGCTGTCGATGTGCTGCACTAGATAATTAATCACTTTTCCGATAAAATAAAAAAAAAATCGGATGTGTGCACCGGTAAATAGATAGCATTTCGGCTCGATGCCAGTAGTTCACATCTAGGTCCGAGCCGTATTTGGTCCTAATTATCGTCCGTACCATGAAAATGAATGGTCCACCTCGAAAAAAAAAAAAAATTCGCTTTATGAAAATAAACATGACAAACTTTTAACGTGAAATAAACAAAAATAAGCCGTAATGTACATTTTTCTAGTTTCGAAATTAGGAGGGGAAAAATGTATGTTATTTATTGCTAGACTAGTACATCCTATAGACTGTTAGTTTTCATTTAAATTATTATAATTCGTGTTGGCAGTTTTTATTGTTATTATTTCAGTTTAGCGGCTTCCATTCTTCCCTTATAGATAAGTTTTTTTTCCTCCAATGATAATAATTGGTACAAAGATACCAAACGGTATTTTTCTTTTGTATCAATTAAACTCATGGTTTATGTCTGTGTTGATAATACCAAAAAACGGTTATCTATTCTTGTCTTTATCTCTCTTCTATTCAAGAATGTGAAAGCATCGAAAGCGTTCTTTTCAGGACATTGAACTAATTCATTTATTACTAGCAGTACGCGCACGGCGTTTCCCGTGGAATCAGGACTTAACAAAATAAAAAAAAGCCCACATGCAATTACATAAGTGAAAGTTTTAAAAACGAAATCAAAACAGAAATATACATATTATTGAGTTTGTCCGCTTCTTTTTCCTCTCGACTGAGTACCGTTAATCCAAAACAATGTTAAAAAAATTACAGTGTACAGTTACACCGCAAGCAAAGTATGAAAGGCAAAGAAATAAGTTAAGACACGCTTAAAAATAATAATCGAAGTCATCGAGTAAATAAATCATCTCCTCGCAGAACGCGAAAGTAGTGACGTCGCCTGCCGCGAGAACCAATCAAATTGCCAGCTGTGTTCCGGAAAAGTGTCGCGGGAGAAAATTCGCTCGAGAAATATAACTCTCAACTGCCCCCCAAAAAAACAATTTAAAAAAAAAAACGGGAAAAGATATTTTAACCGTTCTTGTTTTAAATCCGACAGAACCGTTCTAGTTATAAGCTGAAAAAAATTGAAAATAATAGTGTTATTAGAAAGTCGGATGCAACAAATTTAAAAACAAAAATAACATTTCGATGGCAAAACTGGCTATTTTTTAAAAATTTCTCAAAATTCAGTAAATTACGTCAGAAATTCAAAACTAACTTCATTAGAACGGAAATCGCGTGCTCTTTCCGATGGTGTATCTATTTTTGTCGTACAGCTATCCAAAACCATGCTATTGAGAAATTAGTTCGAAAAATCACCCAAAACAACACAAAACATTAAATAAAAAATTTTCTAAATTAAATTTTAAAATTCCGGCTTCGAGGTGCATTGAGTCACCATTAAGACTACCTGTGTGCCAAATTTCCAGGCTGCATGTGCGATAGATTCGTCTGGACATCACACGCACGCACAAACATTGCCTTTTATAAGTATAGAAGATTTTTGAAAATTATTATTTTAACGAAGCCTTAATTTTTCTTCTCAAGTTATTGATGCATGAGCGCCTTTTTAGAAGATGAATAAATTGGACCAATTATAATGCCAATTACGAACTATAATGTACTTACTTCGATCCAACATTGTACGGCAAAAGAATCTAAGAACCAGTTAAATGATAAACAAGATGTAATACTACATTTAAGAAAATCATGTCGGCAAAACGTCAGAAATGTGTATATAAGAAGAAAAGGGAATCTAAAGGTAGTGCAGAAAAATATTTTAATTTCTGTCTACTAAAAATTGTGATATTTAAAAGCATTATTTCTAATTATTCCATTCTGATATAATTTTAGTTACCCGAAGAATTACTTGATGGCTTGAAAGAATTTTTTTTAAAAAAAAGAATTTAATATTGTATATCAACATCTTTCTTTCTCCCTAATTTTTTCAAAATAATCCGATAATCAATTAAAAAATAATGTAAGCACATTGAATTGAAGCTTATTTAATTTCACTCACTCTGATGTAAAACCTTTCACTGCGTCTAAAGAATAATAGCTAGAACGTATGTCGGATTTATACGAATGTTCCAGTTGAAGGGATTGCGGGTCAGACAATTGTAGTAATTACTAATATAATAGCCCAGATCTGTCTCTCGGTAACGCTCTGACGTCACCAACAATGAAATTCGCGCCATAGCACTGCGAGACGTTAAACAGCATTATTTCATTGTTAGAGAACCTAAATTTCAGTCATTTTAAATTTAAAAGAGTAATTGTCGTTCTAATTTCAAATTTAATAGCTCTAAAATAGTGAAATAAAATTTGCTATCGATTGATATAAAATTTATCTCGCTAGGATCAATAGTTCCCGAGAAATTTTAAATTATATTAATCATATATTTTTGAAATTAATTTGCGTTTTTTAATAGAAAGTAGTAATTCACGGCGGTGGTATATCATGCGCTTGGTATAGTTTGGACGCCACGATGCATCTGATTATTTATTGCTATCGTGATGATATAATTTGATAATATTTTTTGGCAACGTTAAAATTTGCACAAAGACATCTGAAGTACAAGGGAAATCGTTAATCAACGAAAAATACTTCACACGGAATGTTGTTTACCAAAAGGTTTTTTGAATAAAGAAATATCTAAATAGTATATAAATAAAAAAAATATTTCCTGTCATAAAACATATGTTTATTTTATTTGTTTTCAACCAATGTTAAACATTTCTCTCGCATATATATCTACTTAAATACGTCAAATTTGACGGGAAATCTCTCGAATGAAGAGGCAATTTGCACCCGTCATACCATAACGGGTGATTTCCTAGTTTTTTAATATCTTACTACCATATATCTTGTTTTATGAAGAATAGTAAACTATTTAGAAAAAAATTAAGCTGCAATAATTGAATTTCAATTTCCATCTCGTCATGAGCAGAATTGTTAAAAAATAAATTACAAATTAAATAGTTTGTCTGTCAAAACGAAAGCAGGCGCAAATCTTTTTTCCGTAATGGCATTCTTTAATTATATTGATTCCCACATCTAATTACACCAGATTGATTTGTTTTTGCGCAAAGATTGGAGCAACGTTACCAGTAGATGGTCCCGCATTTTTGGCGCTTTTTATTGTGATAATAGTTGTTGAAAGAGTGAATACTCTATTGATATGCTTGGATATTATTCCAAGTTAACCGTCTTGCGCTGGCGGTAATGGAAGAAGCCTGTAATAATTTTAATTTAAATATTGGGAACAAAGCTGGACACAATTTTATTTAGTTGGTAATTTTTATGCTTAACAGTTTATTCAACTGTCGTGAGACTGATGGAACAATAAAAGAACCATTGTTTTCCCTTTGTCCAAACAAAAGATAAAAATAATTCAGTGAGCGAGATTTCAGTCACGTGCCATGGCTGTTACTGTAGTTTTCCGTTGCTCGCCAAAATGGCGAGGAAAATAATTTCTGGGGCGCACTAGAGAATTACTTTTTCTCTACGGAGGAGCAGCCAAATGTGGTCCTCCGGTAAGTTGCTGAAACAGCTTATGAAGTTTCCGCTATAAACACGTGGAGTAGGGACAGATAAACAAAGCGCGGTATTTTGTGAAGGAATTGTAAATTACGCGTAATACGGTTTTACGGCATATATGTAGGAATGCCCCTTTAAACTATTATGTAAACATTTAATATCGAAGTATTTTTTAGTTTCATCATTTTTAATTTGAAAAGATGGTGTGAAAATTTTAATCTCCATTCTGTTCGGTAAACTCATCTTCTTGCGTTCGCTGATCAATTTCGATCATCTCTCATCTATTATTTAAAAAAATAAAATTATTTGAAATTCGAACCTGTAGTAATAAACTTTGTGGCATGTTAATGTTTTAGGCTTGATTTTACATGCAATAATGATTGTTAAAAATTTCAAAATTATACTAATTTCTAATATATTGTACAGAAACTGAAGTATGCTTAGTATCTGCAGGATTAGTTACATCAGTAACACTGAGTAACAGTTTGTGGTTACTGAAGTAGGAAGTATAGTTTTGAGTTTGCAAGCAGGCTACATGGCGGGCGAGTATTGCCTTTTGTACTCGAAATTTTGGGATCATTGTTGAGTTGTAAACCAAAAGTTTCATTCATAAATGCTAAAAATTTCTCTTCATCTTTTGCCTTTAAATTAACATTTAGATCGATTCATTATTTTATTATAATATGTAGTATTTGCCACACGATATAATAAAACCAATTTTGTCTTCTTTTTATTAAAAATCTGCTGTCACTGATCTTGCTAATAAATATATTTTATATTAAATAAAAAAATTTATTACGAAGATTAGTGAAAGTAGACAACTGTACTCACCCTAAGAGTTTAGTGCAGGGGTTTCCAATCTTGATTCCTACGCGTACCCCTTGGTTAAACTTTATATTTTCGCGTGACTCCCTGACTATGCCACTGTTTATCAAGCCGAAGTTCAGGGCTCCAGGCTGTTCTTCGGGGTTCCTTGTTTTGTTTGTTACTTTATAATTTTGTAAACCCCTGGTATGTAAACCGTGAATCTGACTGTAAAAGAGTATTCGTTTTATGTATGTATGTACATACAGTGGCGAATCTAGGATTCCGGTCGGGGGGCTCCCGCGGAGGTCATAAAAACTTTGTATCGTCGTGATGAATGTCAAACCTCAAGGCTAAAGTAAACAAAAACTCTTTCATTTTACAGACTTTACTCACCTGACAATAAGAATTATAAAGAACAATATAATACATTCCATAATTTAATAAAAATTTCAGTGAAATAACTAGCCAAAAAGTGTCTTCGATCGCGTCAAAGCTACAAGTACGAGTAGAATGACTACAAAATTAGGAAAATTTTCGAGCCTGTCAAGCCAGAGAGTAATTTTGAAATGTTTTTATTATTTTTTCGAAAGAGGGAAATTAAGAAAATACAGTTGTATTAATGTTAATTAAAAAAATAAAATCAAGGATTCTGGCTTGGCTCTGGGGGGGGGGGCTGTAGCACATGTTATTTTTTCAATAACAGAGTAGTATTGAAGGAAGTGAGTGGCTACGGGCACGTGATTGTCTCGACATAGCGTGCCCATGGTTTCGAGGGAGATGGGGTTGGAACTATCCAATGAGGGCGTCAGGCCTGTGAGTTTGACTGTAGAGTTCCACGGACCCCACCACGAATCCTGCTCGTTCACGAAGACAGGCGTCTGTAATTTATGTCATAACCCCACCTCCATCAACCTTTCCTCTATTTATGCACAGAAGTTTTTATCAGTAATGTTAAGGGCTTATGTTAGCTTAAGAGTCAAATGGTTCCAATTAATAACATTTGCTGGAATCAGTGGCGAATCTAGGATTCGGGTCTGGGGGGAGGGGGGCTGAGTTCATAAAAACTTTGTATCGTCGTGATGATTATCAAACCTCAAGGCTAAAGTAAACCAAAACTCTAACTTTGCAGACTTGACTCACCTGACAATGAAAATCATAAAAAACAATACAACACTTTCGATAATTTAATAAAAATTACAATGACATAACTAGCCAAAAAATGTCTTCGACAGCGTCAAAGCTACAAGTAGGAAAATTTTCGCGCCTGTCAAGCCAGAAAGTAATATTGACACGTTTTTATTATTTTTTAAAAAGAGGGAAATTAAGAAAAAACAGTTGTAATGATGTTAAATAAAATCAAGAATTCTGGCTTCGCTCTGGGGGAGGCTGTAGCCCGATAGCCCCCCCCCCGGGGGATTCGCCACTGGCTGGAATTATTTTTTATTTTACATTTTATTGCATTTTTACAGTAGTATTAGTTCGACGCCAAAACAAATGAAATCAGTATTGTACTAATTTCGCATTAACTTATAAAGATGGCTAAAATTTACACTCTGTAGTGATCAACTTTTGAAGTGGTAGAGTTATTAAATAGCAAGTATTAACTTGGTGGAAAATTTTTTAATTTCTTATTTTTTCTTGTTTCCGCCATTACCAACTTTCATTTCGCGTACCCCCAACTGGTCCTTCGTTCTTCCACAGGTTGGGAACCTCTAGTTTCGAGTCTATAAAAGACCACGGGTAAGAAGACAACAGAACTCTGTATGATAAATGTTAACATTGCATCTGCAGTTGCATTCTGTTTTGTAACGATTTTCACATCACGCAGTTTTCGGAAAGAATGTGTACTTAAAAGCATTATTTAGCTAAAATGATGTTTTGCCGAATGTTTGAGAGATTTGAAACGGCAAAAAGAATCTATTAATTTTATGGACTTTTGATTGAAAATTGATATTTTTGATGTTGAATTTGCTTGATAATGATGATAAATTGGTTTAAATAGACTATGCAATTATTATTAAAAGTTTTTATTCCGAGGGTGGTATTTAGTGAAAATTATAAACAAGTATTTGGCAAATTGAATTTGTGAATGAATAGATATCTTGCAATTCTTCTAAATCTCCGTAAACAAAATAAATAAATAATAAATCTTTTTTCATACTTTTCTTTGTCAAAAGAAAACGTTTTTTACTCTTGTTGAAAAGGCTATTGCTTTTTAAAAAGTGTACGGTTAGTTATTAGAAAAGAGTCGGATTTTTTTTCTCCCACACGCTGAACATTTATTTTTCTGCGTCCTTGCCCGTTTACAACGAAATTTTGTGAAATTAAGGCTTTAATCGAATAACATGTTTAAATCAACTTGTGTGATTTTTTTTAAATAAAAGAACTGTTTACTAAGATGCGCAGTGAAGTTACAAAATTTAGAGATAGCGGCGTGTTTTCAGTGAATCTTTAAACTAAAACTAGGTTCCTGTATCTTTCGCAAATTTCCATAGAATTTCGCGTACTTGAATATACAAGTGGAGAATAAGTACCCGAATCAGCCTTTATATCAGAGGCGTGGCGTATGTCAATAAAAATCAGAAGAATGAATAACTCTTAGAAATTTAATAAAAGCACAACTTCCGAGACTTAATTTTAATCGTTATTGCATCGCTGTATTTCAGTTAAATTGTGTTCGGTCCCTTTCTAAAAGATTTCGGTAATTATAGTTAATGAACGTTAGAGAGTAACAATCCTTAAAAAGGGGCTTACGTTCGAGCGTTTTATGTATATGAAAGGCATCCAAAATGTACGCAATCAATCGTGCCAGAATTATTCATATTTTGCATTTTATAATTTATAAAATTAAGCTAATGAAGCCAAACCCAAATATAGCGAGTAATCAGAAAAAGTCATTCGAGATTGAATGATTTTTGAGACTTCGGAAACTGCAAAATCTATTTATCTTTTTCGGAGATAAGGGGTTTCATTAAGAAACCAAACACCACAGTTATCTTATCAAAAAAAATTGATAGTAATCTACCGAATTATTCTAATTTTGGGAACAAGGGATTGCATTAAAAAAAGGGTGGGAATTATTTGCACTTTAATTTGGATCAAATTCACTTTGATAAAAATAATTTGCACTCATAACAAATATATTGTACTCGAAAAGAAATTATTCCACTATAATTAAATTTATTCAGCATGAAAAAAAAAAAATGTTTGAACTTTGAACAAATATGATGCACTCAAGAAAAAATATTATCACTTGCATTAATTACTTTCCACTATAAAACAGACGTTTCTACTTTAAATAAACTAAATAACGCTTTATAATGCTTTATACATTTTTTAAACATTTTTCATTTTTTGTCATAAACTTTTTTATAATATGTATATTTTTTATTTCCTTTTTTTAGTTAGCAATCTGCCGAATTTAACATTTTTGAAACTATTCCATAAAAATTGATTTTGATTCGAATTATAGTGCAAGGTATTCGAATTATAACGCAAAGTATCCGAATTATAATGCAAAATATTCGAATTATAGTGCAAAGTATCCGAATTATAGTGCAAAGTATCCGAATTATAGTTCCATGTACCAAGTGCATACTATCTAAATTGAAGTGCAGTTATATATTTCCCATTAAAAAACTAGAAAAATTGGTGGATCATACAGTATATAATTCTGCGTTATTGATTAAAATAAATAAAAACAAAATTATAAAAAATATCATTTGTTTTTCTGTGAAATTTTATATGATTTTATATTATCATTTAATTCTTGTAAATTAAATCTTGCTGAAAATTTTGGAAATTAAAATCTTCATTCTGTTTAAAAATAGAATTATGTTCTTGGTTTATGAAAAATCTTCAAACCGTTTATCTATGCTTTTTATTAGCCGGAAAGAATTATACAAATATTTCTTTATTACATAATTATTTACTCGTAAGCCTTATTAAAAAAGCAATTTTTATTTTAATAAGGTTCACTGCTGTGGAACAAATAGACGCAGCGGTTAATGTGGTTTGAAATGCGTCAATATGTTGGAAGTTAATTGAATTCTGTTCATTTTCTATAGAAACAAAATAAACATTTTTAGCTTCTTCGTCAAATGTCAGTTAGATGATAAATCTACGTACCAAATGTTATCCAACTAGCTATTTAGTTTTTGAGGTATCTTGTTCACATGAACACTGACAGACAGACTTTCCATGGACGGATTTCGTTCAAAATTTGAGAGAAATCTACAAATTTGGTGTAAAGACCACATACCAAATTTCATTCGTCTATCTCAACCCGTTTTTGAGTTATCTTGTTCAGAGACAGACCTAATTCCAAAATTGTGTTTTTCGCACTCGGGGAGATATAAAACGTGGAGATTCATCAAAATCTCGATCTCGAATTTTTTTGTGCTTGCAATATTTTCTCTTGTATTGTTCGTATACGAGACAGTAAAAATTAAAAATGATTCAAAAACAGTGATAAATGTAAAACGCGAGTCCTAAATTGTACGTTTTTTTCTCTTTAAACAGAACTTGTGTAAATGTATGTTAATCGGTTAAAGACATAGGAAATATAATTTTTAAATTTAATTTTGAACATAAGCTTTTTAATAAATTATAATATAATATTATTAAGTATACTATATATTATTAAAATGTATTTATTTAATGGCAAAAATGTAAGTGATGCTAATATGTATGCCACGACAGTGTAGTGTCAAATTAAAAAGAAGCCATACATATCTGAAATGCTGTCAGAGATGGATTGTTACAAATATTAATGTTTCGAAAAGATTGGATTTTCAGATTATTTTTATTTCGTACTAGCCGCCTTCAGCGACCAGCTGTTCGCCCGTAATATTAATAGCCTGTAACTATGCTTGCAATTTGGCGAAATAACTTGGCGGTTGTAGAGGCTGTGGGACTCTTCCAAAGTTCGATGTTGCAATTTATCTCAAAAATGGAGGTTGA